>WYDI02029900.1:71968-203726 GCA_009867235.2 Psittacus erithacus
TCCCTGCCCATGGCAGGGGGGTTGGAACTGGATGATCTTAAGGTCCTTTCCAACCCTAACTATTCTATGGTTCGATGATTTTATGTTTCTATGACTGGCTTTTTAGTTGGTACTGGGGCCCACAGGGAATTTCTTTCTGCCTCCTTCTCCTGTACCCATTTTTGCACCCCAGGCCTCCATGATACCAGTTGATGAAGCTGAGGCCAGCACTGGAAATCCCAGACACTAGGAGTTATAAATTCATCCTCCTTCCCTTTTCTCCCCTACAGGCAAGGATTTAGTGAGGGACACATTGGAAATGAGGAGCATATCCCAATTTGGGTGTTAAACACTGCTTTTCCTTTCATTCAAGAACTTGTGCTACTTTACTATGCTATTCTTGACATCAGAACTATAGTGATCTGTAAAGCAAGAGAAAAATTATTCTTCTCTTCCCGTCTGTAGCTTGACAGAATTACGTATTTTCCGCTAGACGCTGCCTCCTTTTGAAGTATGCATTGAAAGCAGCCATAGAAAATGCCATGGAAAACTGTGCTCGCGTTTTTCTCTAGTCATCTCTTTAAGATACATGAAATCAGTGAAGATCTGTGTGTTCTCCCTGCCCTACATTTTCCCTGCCATTTCTCAAACTTTTAAAGCCTGCAAAGAGAACCGCGCCGCAGCGGGAAAGCACATCATCCTGGGAAGACCGCTATTGCCAGCGGGGCTGGCAGCAGGGCTGCAGAGCATCTGAGCAGGTTACCCCCCGCAGAGAGAGCCATGAGCTCCTCCAGCCTCCAGGGCTGCACAGGAACGGAGCTGGCACGCTCCGTCCTCTTGAGCAGACCATGGCAGCAATTAATTGCATAGTAATGCAAGGATGCAATTAGAGCCCGGCCAAACACAACTTACCCCTTCTCTGGGCCTCCAAATTTGGAACGTTTTTGCTCAGCAGTTCACCCAGACACGCCAGTGAGAGCTGACTGTGGATGAGTGTCTGACACTGTTGTCAGCACCACCGTGCTGCTGTCCTCTTACTCCACAGGCAAGAGGAGTTGGGTGCTGATGCTCTGAGCAGGCATTTGGATGTCTTCCCACTCTGTTTTGCCAATATACTCATTTGTGTTTGTTTTCCTGACAGCAATTCACCCTAGCAATCTTAATCTGTCTTCCAGGTGGTGTTTTAGATGCTGTAACTCCCTGAGTTTACCCTTCAACCTGCTATATTTCAATTATGCCACTTACAAAGAATGCAGACTACTTGTTTATAATTTGCTTGTTTGCTCTCCCTTCGCTGTTCCCTATGTTCTCTCTCAGTTTTTGTCTTCAAACAGTGAACTACCCACACCAGGGCAGTTGTAAATAAGCCAAGCACATAAAATTTTAGGATTCTGGGTCCATCATCTCCCCTCCTCCCCACCTCACCACAAATGGACTCTATTACTAATCATAACTCACAGCCAACATCTCTTTGGTTTTAGAGAGGAAGAGATTTTCAGCCTCAGGCAAAAGACATCCAGTCTGATCATGAGAGATGCTGAAAGCTATGGGGGTTGCTGGCTCATAGTATCACTGAGGATATAGCCCTTGGGGAATAACTTCCTTACTCATCTAAGTTTTCTTTCATCCAAAATTCAGGCCTGCCCTGTCCTGATTAGCTGAATAAAATCTTTAAAGGCAAAGAATAGGTTTGGGGGTCACTGGTGGGGTTTTTGGGGGTGCTGAGCACCTTGGCGGGAACCTGATTTCTAGAGATGGCTGAGCAACTTACTTTCTGAAGAAGAAATCTCTTTATACATCCCAAGCTGAGCACCCTGAAGTGCAGGAATCTGAAATCTTGGGACACTTCTGGGAATGTTCCCATTGGATATGGAATTTGGTTCCGCCTTCTCCACTACAAAACCCTTGTCTTTTGGTGTCTCACAGCATTGAAAAATACTGAAGGAAGACAATAAATGTGTAGAAAGCAAAGTCTTATTGAGGCTGAGGTAGAGGTCTGCTACCTGCACTGTGCAACCCTGTCCACAGCTTCCCTTTAGAGCCAGTGAAGGAAGCTCTCCCAGCACACTGACTCAATGTGTTTGTGTTCTCCTTACACCTATATTTATATTCTCTTAATTACTGTGTATCACATACAGTTTTAAAAACCTTTCTTTTAGTAACAAAGCTTTCCAGCTCATTTTTTTCTTTTAAAAATCAACAACTTAAAAAGAAGGCAAGATCAGAGGATTAAGTAAATTAATGAGAAAGATACTTAAAAGGCTTTCAAAGTCTCCTTCTTGCAACACTAATATGTAGATTTCTTAAAAAAGTAATCATGAGTTCGCAACTCAAATTAGCACCACCATATATGATAAGGGAGGTCTGGCTCGGGAGTATGAAATGTAGACCCCTCTCCGTAAAAGAGACAAACTACATTTGGTTTCATTTTCTTATTCCTTTCACTGCATTTCCCTCCATGCAGCTGCTGATAGGATTTCTGTTTTCAGATTCAATGTGGCATGCATGCTGTGGGTTATTCAAGGAGAGGAAAGTTGTGCATCTTTATGCACCAGGCATAGCAGACAGGGCAGGAAAGGAGTGAAGAGCTTGGTCCCTGAAGGAGCTGGTAGGTGCCCGCATGTTGCTCTGCAGGCACAGAGGGATAGGGAGACAGGAAAGGGATGCTCCAGCTAGTAAGAAACAGAAAACAGAGATAGACACAACTGAGGCCAAGCTTTGAAAGGACAAACCATAAAGGCTATGACAATGTCTTAGCCAGGAGGCATGGAAAAGTATAACAGCAAGAAGCAATTAGGAGTGTTTGTCATAAGGAGCATTAGGAAAGAGAACAACTTTGACAAGTTAACCTGTGGCATGTAGGCAACCTGTGGCTTGTCATTGAAGGCAAGGGGCAAGAGGCACCATTTTATAGAAACCTCAACTTTTTCCCACTTCACTCCCTCAAGGCCCCATTTAAGCCACTGGAAAACACAGCAGCTCTGCACTCTGCAGTGCAGCACCTCTTCTCCTTCATGCTTATTTTCTGTTGGGTGGACATACTCCAGCTTCTCACCATAAGTAGGAGAGAGTGAACACAAAGCACGTGCACTCCAACAGCACCAAGTGTGCAGTGCACTTGGCATGTCACAGTCACAGATAAGCAGCGAGGCTGAGAAGCATGTATCACATTTTGATGTCAGACACAGATAAATATTCTCCTCTCAACAAACAGGTTGAACTCTAAGGCTGGATGAGAGTTAAGAGCATGCAATATTCTGTTCCCTGAATAGCAAAACAGAAGGTTGAACCTGTTCCCTTCATCAGTGGCAGTCAAGACTTCCTCTGCTTTCACCTGAAGAGTAACTATGCCTGCTGGTGGGTCATTTCTCCAGTCTAATTTTAGGGATCTTGCCCATGTATCCTAGAAGATCACTAACCTGCTTTTCCTGGGAAAGATCCTAAACAGGCATGGGACCTGGATGGCGAAGCCCAGCATCCCTCTGTGTCCATTAGCAGAGTTCTGTAGACACCTTGCACCTCCTCTGAAGGATCTCAGCTTTATCCACCAGAAATTCAGCTGTATGAATACACTCAATCTTGCACTCCTGAAAAAATCAATGCAAAAAGACTTAATTCTCCAAGTTGGTGTCTTAAAGAAGTTTGGAGCGACAACCTTGTTTTGGCCAATGGAAACATCTAAGTCTACAGGAGGTGCCCCCATCTCCCAGTGTCCTCTCAATGAGGAGCCCCAACAAGTGGAGAGACAAATTGAAACAAAAAGTCTAGTAGCATTTAGAAATTTAATTACCTGGAATTTGTGAGGAAGGTTTAGTGTTGGTTAAAGAAAAAAAAAGATGTTCCCTGAAATACTGTTGAAAAGGTATAAAATAAGATTAATGGTGAAGTAAGCGCGTGTGTGTGTGGGGCGTGTGTATAAGTATGCCACAGAATTCTTTTATCTCATTGAAAGACATTTGATACTTATTAGAAGATTATTGCTTTAAGGCATATTTTGATTTTCTGCCTAAGACTGTGTGGAGAGTCTTGCTACTGAGATAATAACAAAGAAACCTTAAACATGAAAAAAATACCCACATGAAAGATAATGTGTTCCTATTAGTACTGGTATCATTTTCTGTGGGATTACTTCTCTCCAAATATAACAGAAATTTAAAAGTAGAAGCCCATTTCCAGTAAAAAGAGACACCACACGGTAGTTTTGAACTTGTTTTTTTGGTATTCAAAACTGCTGTTTGGAGTGTGTGTGATACTTCATTAAGCAATTATCAAGTGACTGTTTACTTCAAAAATGCATTTACAGTTTCAAGATCTATGCTAAGGAGAACACAATCAACCATACTGCATATATCAAGACGCACAGAGGTAGACAAATCTATTAGACATGCCCCAACAATGCTTTTAAAACTTGAGAAAGCTACACTTCTTTCTGCTCATAGATGAAAGCGTTTTGGGGAGCCGAAGAGCAATCATGTGAAATTTTAGAATGATTGAAACCTTTTAGAAACTTGTATATGTATTTGATGTATTTATACATATATATATATATTTGATGTGTGTGTGTTTTTATGTTGGTGTTGCTAGTCCCAGTTTACAGCACTTTGCTTTCTGCCTTCAGACCTTGCATAAAGCTGGAGCGTCGAGCATAATGTGGGTAGAAGAATATTTCAATCAATACGACAGCACAGCTGTAAATATAAACTCCTTTTAGTTGCGAAGCTGTTAGATTAGAGGAGTAATTTAATTTTTATTGGAGATAATTACAGTCCATTTGAATTGATCTAGGTGCGGGAGATGATAACCTTCTTCAGGGGAAGAGAAAACAATTGTAGCACATAGACCTAAATAAACCGCATGGAAGCAAAATACAATCCCAAATTTACAGACCTTTCCTAGTGTACAATGTAATGAAGGTGAAATACCACATTAATAACCTCCTGAGCAAGAAAACGTTTTAAATCCATGCTCAATTAATGAAACAGCACACACAATTCATTTTCCTATGAAGATGTGCAAATGTATTATTTACTCAGAAGCAGTTACACATTAAGATTTAGATGAATATTTTCTGTGTTATGACCTACACTTATTGCAACAACATCCGTCATTAGAATAACTGTGCTACCTGCATGAACACGCATATACTCATTTGTATGAGCATCAACGAGCAGGTTATGGGGAACACATTTAGGAGAATAATGAATAAATAAATAAAGCTGTGATTTTTTTCTCTCTTTTTTTTTTCCCCTCACAGAACAGAAAGGTTAAGGGATCACCAAGTGAGGCAAGAAGTTCTTCGCATTAGAGGGAGACTGCAGATCAAGAGAATATTATTTTAATAGCAAAATAAAATCTCTTTTACATCCAGTACTTCCTTTGTTTCATCCAGGACACTTGGTATTAGAAGAGGGACAGAGCCCCAGGAACGTAGCAACCCAAACCCCATTAAACATGCATGGGGAAGATTTCCAGCCTGCTGTGCAGGGAGTTACATGCCCAGGCTCTGTTAACAACAGCAATTGTGCATATAATTTCCCATGTGTTGCTGTGAAAATTCACCCTACGGACTTTAGCTCCATGTCAAGTAACTCAGCAGCCATTTATTATATTCTGAAGGCAGAAAACCAAACTTTGAAACTGCAGATGGAAGAAGTTGCCTTTGCTCCCCTCGTTTTCTCACACTCTTCTCAGTCTCTATGAACCAAAGGGAAGCTCTGAGGACCAGGTCCCCAGATGAAGGGGAAGTGCATCTCTTCAGGATGCAGCATCTCCTGTGTCGCAATGGCTTCCCGTACCTGGTCTGGGCCCTGCAGGACTCATGTTGGGGTCGGTGGATGTCTGCTTGCAGATAGACCTCCCTGGACACTGGTTTCACACCTGGGGACCTTGCAGAGGCTTGCAGGGGGTAGTCCATGTGTGTGTGGCCCATAGAGGAAAGGCGCAGTTGTGGCATGGTGCAGGATGCATACCCACAGGGGACAGAACAGAGCAGAACTGGCAGCTCCCACATGACAGAAACAAATAAGCTTGGCTAAAGTGACAGACTACAGGTGCTTCCACAGCAGGTTTAAATGAGGCTATTAAATCACAAGTGGTTGACTTCAGAGAATGGGCTGCTGCCGAGGTCCTCCCAGGGATTTTGGATAAGGGATTCTGTTATCAGGACAGAAGGTGCAAGTGAAGCTCTGAGAGGAAAAGTTTGGAGTAGGGAACACAGCTGAAAGTGCCCCAGTACTGAGCACAACTATGAGGCATGCCAGGCATCACAGCTGCCCTGGAAACTCACGAGTTTTATGGGATTGGACCATAGAGCAACCAAAAAAACCTTTCTGTCCTGGAAAAGCAGCAAAATGTCAAGCTGCCTTCCCCGGCAGACAAGCAATTAAAAGTTTGGCTCCATCTGCTCACAAAAGAGCAAAAGCAGAAAGCAAAATGAAGCCTAGATCTGAGGAAACTGCAGAATCAGGGCGAGCCATGAAGATAATTTGCCATAGGAGACCACTGGGCTCCAGAAGATCTTACACTGAATCACACTGAATAAGACCACCCCCCAGCTCTATCTAGTCCTCTGTACTTGGATACTAATTAAATAAGTACACAAATTAACCATCCACATAAATGAGTATACATTCAAGTATCCAAACCACCAGTCTGGCTGTGGAACTAAAGAATCCCATCTTTTCTATTGAGCTCCTCACCAAACTACCCCCTCAGCTGCTCCCTTAGCACCAGAGGGAAGGGATGAAGGGGGGAAAGCAGAACAAACCCAAGACGGTCTTGGCACAGTGTGCCCACGAGGTTAGGCTGTGATCCACTAATGAATAAGGTTCTCCAGGGAACAATCCCACATCAGTAGGTGGAATGGCTAATCTAATAGGTTTCTTCCATATCTAAATTCTATAATGGTGTAACTTGCAGCAGGGAGCATGTGATCACTCTTTGAATAAGCAGTGGGAGGGGAAAGGCTACGTTTAATGGCCAGAATTAGTTTCCTTACATTGGTTCCCCAAGCCATTGTGCAGAATACGCAGCCTAAGAGTAGCGAGAGACTTTTTTTTTTCCTTCTTTTTCCTTTTTTTTTTTTTTTTTATTTTGAAATGGGCACACATCAAACACACCCATCCCCCCGCCACAAGAAAATTCTCGCCACATGCTTCTGTCCTCCAGACTTACACAGCATTTTATTGTATGGAACACATCAAAAGGGTTTGGTTCCCTTGTAAAAGTTTTACAGGAAAATCACTGAAGAGCAGTGTAACTTTTTTTTTTTTTTAAATTCAAAACTAGAATCCAATATTCTGGATTCCCACACTTTGGTGTGGACTCAGAGAGAGCTGCGCTTTTCTGTACAGTAGAGCAGAAATACAGACCCTGTATAATTAGAATTGCAGTCATGGCCTGTGGGATCTAGTGATTTGGACATATTTTATTTAACCAGCTTAGTAAAAGGTAATATTCAGCAGCTGTGATCTATAGCAGAATTACAATTTTCAGGGTCAAGGAGGGATTTTGATATTAGGAGGTTGGGCAGAATTGCTGTAAAATCTCATGAGCTGTCGTTAAAAATAAATGAGAAAATAGGTTATCCAAGAGTCATTGTAAGGGAAAAATCAATAGGCAGTGTCTATTCACTTGGGCTATCAAAATCCTTGAAATTTGAACAAAAGTTTCACGTTTAGTGTGCTGTAGGTTTTGAAATGTAAGTGGTGAATGCTCTGTGGGTACAAATTCATTGTGCTGTGCATTCAAACAAGGAGAAACCCCTCTGAAGTTCTGGAGTTCTCTATTAAGATAGTATAGTTCCTTCGTCACGAAGTCAGACATGTAAAACGGTTACCAGCGAAACTTCAGAAGCAATTTTAGGTAACTGATGACAAACTCTCTCTTGGAAATATATCACATTTATCTCACCTTGCTTCTCTGGGGCTTGCTCCCATCTCTGCCTCCTGGTGCATGCAGAAAGGGGCTGCAGTCCTGGAGCCCGGGCAACTCTGTGCAAGCTCACTCGCCTGCTGCAAAACCGCAAACGATGGAGACTGGGAATGAGCATTATTGATAATTCGGAGCAGTACACATAATTGGTATGGAAAGGGCATATCATCCTCATTCAGAAACAATTAACTTCCCCCTCCAACACAGCAGTTCAAAGAAGCCTCAGCCTTTGAAATATGAATGAGTGTAACTTCAAAATATGCAACTATTAGCTGCTACATATACACATGGAGTAGGATTTTTTGGGTTTTATTCTTGTGGCTACCAAATTTAAGTGTGTCTTGGATGCAGATGAGCGAGTGCACAAGTCACACGTGGACTCCTATCAGTTAGAAGTAAGGAGGGCAAAATGAAAGGTTCACACTGCTGTTGGGTTGTATTATTTTATTTGAGCCACAGCCTGATACAGCCCAAAAGTCCAGTTAATTCTTGGCTCAAGACAGATGACTGAGACTTTACAGAGCATGAAAGAATTAGCAGAAAACACACATTGCAAACAGGCATCCGAAAAGAAAACCTTTCCCCAAAGCTCAACAACACCGAGGAACTCAACAGACTCTTCTGCAGAAGCCCGGTGAAGATTTGTACATTGTTAATTCGATTGCAGAGGGTGCATGTTAAACAGAAAAGAACTGAGTTTGTCACTGTCATCTGAATCCATTCAGCCTGTGCAACAAAGGTATATTTAACTAAAATATGAAACAGACTTGCTAACACCGCATTATTTTCTCAGGCTTACAAAGTTAAAAAAAAGTATTATACTGAATATAAATGACTTTGAGCATTTTTTATGACACCCACAGCCTAAGTGATCCAGATAATGTAATCTAACCATCATTAGAAACCATGAAATTACAATTCCTCTGGGATGGATATTTATCTCTCTGTTACATACAGAAAGGCGATTAATTAGTAGCTCTTTCAGTGTTTAACATTACTGTGTACTGAGGCTGATTAAAATCTAACTATAGAACAGCTCTCACATAATCTGGGGAAAGTTTAGCTGGGGTATGAAGAAGCACCTTAAAAAGAAAAACTTGAAGAAAATGTACTTGTAGAAGCAGGTAGCTTCAAAGCCAAAACCAGAACTTCCTTCTAATTTCTATTGAACACAGTAATGATGACAATTACTGAGATTTCAAAACCCTCAATATTAAAACCAACTAAACCCACGTCAAACATTTTTGCAAAGTGGTAAAATTCACATGATACCCTTTGTTTTCAAGGGATGTATATACAGGGCAGAGTCATGAAGTGAATCACACAGCAGTGTCTTGAATGGCTTACTCTGAAATGTAAATGGAAGCGTTCGCTAGGGTATGTGTGTGTGTGTGTGTACCCTGTATGGACAGCACAGCGTGCACACGCTGTGTGGGCGACATTCATATTTTGGTGTAATTTCACTGGCTCGTGTGGAATGCACCAAAGATGTGTCAATGTGTGTGTGCAGACAGTTTCCTCCAGGATCTCACGCGGGCCAAGAGGACATGGATAATTTCACCTTGGGAGGAATAAACAGAGGCAACTTGAGTAGGTTTGATTTCCAGAGCATTCCTACTGTGAATGAAACTATTGGAGGAATTTCATGCAAGGGCAGACGAAATACCAGAAAAATCCCAAATCACTACTTGTTATTTTGAAAATAATTTCCTATTTTCGCTTCACTTCCTTAGCTTGAAAAGAGGAAAGAAACTTTAAAAGCAAATGTGCACAACTCAGCAAAAAAGACCAAGGTAACCCTGGTTTTATTTCATTTTGGAAACTATCATCTACTGAGACCACAAATCAGTATTGGACATAGATCGTATTTTAGTGAGGATACACAGAAAGCAATTAGAAGTAATCTTAAAATGAAGCATAAGAAAAGAACATTTTAGCACCCCCACAGCCCCCCAGTTCAGGTCCCAAAGAACTGAGCCACTGATTCCTAATCCTCTCCATTGTGTCGAGTATTGTGTAGATGCTGCTCCCTTCTGGCTGTCTACACAAATTTTAATATGCAAAATGTTAATAAAAAGTGAAATAAAAGGCTGGGAAAAATCAAACATGGCCTCAGTGTGCTGATGGTGAATGGAGGTACCTCTATGGAGGCCTCACTATGGAGAGCTGCTTTGTAGTGCTGCTCCAACACCACACTGACCAGGAGCTCCTCCAAAATTCCCCTCCTATCTGAATACTTTGCTCAGAATAGCCTAACTTCATATTTGGAGGCAAGAGGGGGGCACACTCTTATTTTTCATGCTGGAGATGGCCAGCACTATCTATTGCAGTGAGAAGATTAAAAAAACCCAAAATAACCAAGCATCAAAAAACTTTTAAACTCTCAAGTGACCATTGCATCAGGACTAGGATCTTTGAACCTACCCAGCACAACCAAGCCACCTAGCCAAGTGTACCACCAGTCACACCTCCATCTGCTTCAGAGAGAGCAGAGGAGGAGCAAGATGCTTTTGAATAGAGCGGAGATAGGAAACACAAAGTCACCATGGCACCCTATTGCTCCACTGTGGGATGCAACAGGGTAGGACATTGTTGGAGTCCAAAGTGACCCCAAGATGGTTTCACTGTGGCCAAATCTTACCTGTCAAATTTGGCAGTCTTCTATGACGGGTTACAGTGTTGGTGGATAAGTGAAGCACAACTGATGCCACCTACCTGGACTTGTGCAAAGCATTTGTCACTGTCAAGCATGATATCCTTATCTCTAAGCTGGAGAGATACGGATTTGATGGATGGACCAGTTGGTGGATAAGGAACTGGCTGGATGGTCACACTTAAAGAGTTGTGGTCAATGGCTTGATGTTCAAATGAAGATCAGTGATGAGTGGTGCTCCTCAGGGGTCAGTGTTGGGACCGAGCCTGTTCAACATCTTTGTTGTCAACATGGACAGTGGGATTGAATGTGCCCTCAGCAAATTTGCCGATGACATCAAGGGGTGTGGTGTTATCGACATGCTGGAAGGAAGGGATGCCATTCAGAGGGACCTTGACCCCATCCCTGGCAGTGCTCAAGGCCAGGTTCGACAGGGCTTTGAGCAACTTGGTCTAGTGGGAGGTGCACCTGCCCACGGCAGGAGGTTGGAACCAGTCTATGATTTTATGATTCTTTGACTCTTTTCCACTGTCTAGCTCCACACTACATATTTATCCTTGTCAGGCTCCCTAACTAACCTCTCAAACATAATGGCCCTGTCGGGTAATTCCTGTGCTTCAAAAGAGGTGCTACATTTACTGATCCATTCATTTCATCTGCTCTTTTGGTAACATCATGGAACTATTGCCTGAGAAAAAGCTGTTCCAAGGGCAGGAGCCTGAGATCCTGTGGGACAGTACAAGCTCAGACTGCCCATGGACATGCAAGTCACCAGTCTTGAATATCTCCAGGGTAGCACAGGCACTGCATGCAAGCTAAAATCTCTCATCCTAGGAACAGAGGAAATCAACCAACACAGACTTACACCCATGCTAATTTGTTGTCCTTCCTAAGGTTTCTTCTTACAGGACAAATTAATCTCTAACCCAAGGGACACATGGCTATGTTTGATGTCACTGAAGCCCCAGTGATCACCCAGCCAGGACACAGGGCTTGGGCTGAAGCATTATGAAAGTAAGAAGCATTTTCCCTAGTGAGAGACCAACTGCTCTTGGTGGAAGAGGACATGAGCTCTGCTGCCATGCATTTGCGTGGCACTGGTTTGCTTCTGCTGCGGGAAGGAGACGACGCACAGAAGTCCTCCTGGTGTCTGCGGGACTCACAGGGATATCTGTTATAATTCACCAAGTAGCGCTCTAAGAAGTTACAATAATAACATTTCAGCAGAGTTTCCAGAGGGAGTCTCAGGAACTACAGGAAAAGCCGACAAGTTTCAATCCATTTATCAAAGCACTTCAAGACAGATGAAACAGCAGAGCTGCTTAGTGAGGAATGTCTCTCTTTCTGGGTGTCCAGAGCATCTCAGTAAATAAAAAGCTCTTTAAAAATAAGTCAATACAATGGAATCCCTTTTGCCTTTTGCCAGCGCTTGTATTACACTTACACCCAAATGACCCTCCTACCTATAATACTGCAGCATTTACATACACATCAAATGGTTGCTTTTCACTTACATAATACGTTTAATCCACGGATTACACAGCACTTAACATATTAAACATTACAACACCTCGTGAGGTAGGTCAGCGTTATTGAAGTTGCAGTGGGTAAACTGAGGCACAGGCTAGCTTTATGACTTGCCTGTGGTCTCGCAGCAATCAGTGGAAAAGTCATTAAGACGCTCTTCAGAAGAGCAGCAGAAACATCTGCACATGCTTGCATGGGTAAAATAGGCTAATCCACATTTTCAAAAGCAACTTCAGCTACCCATCCAGAGATACTCAGGTCCTGATTTTATGGGAGCGGGAGAACAAAAGGCAAATAGAAGAAGATAGAAAGAAGAGAAACCAAATATTTACTGTTAGAAACAACTTTTTTCCTGCATGCCAAGTTGTGTACACAAAACAAGAGGCATCCAAAGCTGAAGGACACTTTAGATGCTGGTCTCCAATAATTCGATTTTCCCAGTAAAGATTTTTCTAGAGCTGCAACAGGGGTTTTGTTTGGGTTTTGTTCGATAACGTCAGGTTGTATTTAGCTTTCATATAACAGGTAGAGGGGAAAAAAGAATCTTTGGTTAAGGTTTTTGAGCCAAGCATCCAGGATAAAATTTTCAAAAGCACTTAGCAGTGGCTTTTGAAAGCAGAATTAGGCTAGTTGCTGAGACAAGCTTTGAAAGCTACCCCCTACCTCCTTTAGCATTTTAACTGAGAGCTGATTCCCTCGGTTATGGTACTGTTCCCTGTTCTAGTCTCCCCATCTCATGGCCTTCACCAGTATTGCTAAGTCGAGTTGGATTTAAAACCAGGAAAATAAGCAGGAGACTGGGCGATGTGGGAGCTTGTGGTCATGACCTTCCCAGCATGTCTGCCGCCTGAGAGTGGTGTAGCTGGACACTGGGATGCTCCCTGGGTGGCTCCCTCTTTCCAGCCAGCCTTTGTTCTCTTTGTGGGAGCACTGGCTAATAGAGGTGCACACCCTCCACCTGATGGTTAGGTGAGGCTGTAATTACCTCAGTAACAAAGGTTGTATTCTTCCCTGCTCTGCACCTTCTTGGCTGGTCAGGAATACTTGTCTAAAGTGGGTGCAAAATGCTACCAGATCAGAAAGATGACATTTTACATCAATGGAAATGACCAGGTGTAAGGAATAAAGGCCTACATAAGAATGCTCTCAACTCTGTTGTCCTTTAATTACGTAGTTCCTCGGGCAATGACACTAATGAGGCCTTGTTTCCGCAGGGTTGGATTCTCTAGTATCTAAATGGGATGTGAGCTTTTCCGAGGGAGTGAGGCATTTATAATTTCTCCCTCACAGGTAGTGTCCAATTTGGGTGGATGCCACACTGCAACCTTTCTCTTGGTGGGGACGCCAGTGGGACTTCTGTCGGCCTCTCATTTTCCTGAAACCTACAGGAATTTTTGAGAGCCCTGCTCTTCTGTTCAATTTGTCTGATTTTGGTCAAAGGGCTTGAACTTAGCAGGGGATAGGAAGACAAATGCATCAAATGAGACAGAGCAAAGTCATAAACCTGTTTCTACTACGAAGGCTAAATATTGCTTTACTTACGAGTAAGTTTTTCTAGTTGTGCGGTAAACTCATAGGGCATTTTTGTGCTGCTTCAGTAGGCATACCTGGCTGCAGCTCTTGCAAGCAGTACCAATAAAGGGAGTAGGTACAAATGAGTTACTTAGCTGGTGCAGAACAGAACTGTAAAGTTCATTAAATCCACAGACACAGCGGTCACGTTCACTGGGGACAGCGATGACTGGACAAGGTCATGGGTCTGAACGGGGAAAGCAACTGAACAAAGAAGCAGGAAGAAAAGGTTTTCTTTGGATTTGGCCCAGGACAGCAGTGACAACATGGCAGCCAGTGGGATGCATGCATCATAAAGCTGGTAATGCAAGCTTGGCATTATTATTGACCTTTCTGGCCATAAGACAGCAGGGACAGCCCCCTTTCCTGTGCAGTTTTCAATGGCTTAGAACTGCTTAAGGCCCTTTAAAATGCATAAAACTTCTCCTTTCTAATACTGTTTTCTGGCAGGGCAGACATCCAGCCAGTGCTTTCACTTCACGTGCTCCTGAATGCCCCACTAACAAAAAGGCACCAGCCTAGTGAGAAACCTGACATTGACTTGCAGAGTACACACCCTTCATCAGATATGCCACCACAGCACCCTAGTATCCCTTCTTGGGATAAAGCCAAGGCTAATCACACTGAAAGAGCACCCAGGCTGCACTCCCCCATTTGCAGGATAAAGTTGGAGCAGTTCCTCAAAACACCACAGTGGAGAAGTACCAATTGTGGATGACACAGCCCCTCACACTAGCTAACCCCACAGAATTAACAGCATCTGTAGGTTATGTAGAGATTGTTTACAACACTATAGCCACTTAGAGAAAAGCAGACTATCTCCAAATCTACCCTGAGATGCCCCTCTGACCACATACACCATTTTACTTATACTTGTGCACAACAGTTTCCCAAGCAGGTTTTCCGACATGAAGAGGCAATCACGTCTGTGTGTTTGTGGAAGACAGAAGCTGTGAAGACCGAGGGCTGGGAGCTCTCCCTCTCTGGGTCTGTCCCTGTTGAACTCGTCTGACGTGAGATGGAGATAGAAGCAACAGATCCCAACAGTACCGACCTGTTACAGCCATACCTTCAGGAAAAGTCCAAGGAACTACCAGCGGACCTTCCTGAGCAACAGATCAATACAGAGCTTCGTATCAGCTGAGCCGATATTCATGCCAAAGGCAGTTGTTTGGATGAAGGGATGAAGAGTGCAGAAGTTCACCGGTTCTCAGTATATAAGCTCTTTTTTCCCCCCTCTCCTGTAGATGCCTTCATTATTTATGTGTGACAAATAAAACATGGCAGTTGAGGATGCTAAAGTGTTTCTCAACATGCACCTCTGTTTTCCATTATGTTCAGAGCCCAGAGTGTGTACCCACGTCAGGCTATGGGTACGGTGAGGAGCTGGCACACTGTTCCGGTCCACTATGACCAAAGACTGTTTAAGGCATATAATAAAAGCCATTTCCAGGCAGTAGCGGATAAAATATTCACCTGCTACATGCCTCTTACCCATGCGATTCCAGAAGTGACAAATTATTCCAAGGAAGTGCGAGGGAGCTTCACTGACTTGCATGGATTTGCTCTGCAGCATCCCATGATACATCATCACACCTTGCTCACCATTTGTGCCATCATCCCTACATAGGGACCCACCGTAAACACGGTCCTGTAACGCTGAATGCAAACTGCATTCAGACGTATTGAATAAGACAAGATCAAAGACTGACTATTATAAAGCAAAGGGAGTCTAACACGTACCCTGCCTTTGACTGTTCCTTTTTTTGCCATCTTAAAATTCTCCTGAAGCTTCAAATGTAAGAGACTTATTTACAACCAACAACTGAAACTCCACAGAAAAAATAAACTTAGAGATAAATATGTTTTTCCTATGAAAAGTAGCAGTTATTTTTATCTGCTTCAAAACACAATCTTCCCATGGTTTTATACAAAACCCCCAAAAATGCCAAAACACATGCTGCCCTCTCCAAACAAAAAAAAGCCTCAGCCCACATCCTCCCTAAGTTTATCATAAGCTGTCAAGTTGTTTGAAACATAAGTGCGTAAGCCATTACCACAGCTAACAACTTTACTAGGGATTCACATGTAGCTCTGTCCCCCGCTGCAATGTCCTGGCCAGATTTTGACATGTGAGTGGTACGGTTCAAACCAAACCAAAACAAAAAAAGGATGCAGATTTTCTTTATTTAGGATGTGTGCAAAAGTGGTTCATTTACCACTATGTTAAAAAAGGGGGGAAAAAGTGGACATAAATATTTATGATTAGAAATTTCATTATTTAAAATTATTCTATAAATTTGCTAGGAACTCGAAGATGAATGCCTGCTGTACAGTTTGCAAATTAAGTACCATTATTTTTTTCTTCTGCACTTGAATATTACTCACAGCTAAAGTCATTTAAAGGGGTTAACATCAGCCTTAATTAAATATTAAAGTGTGCCTGTACCTGCTGCTATTGTTGCCCTTAGAATAAGATATAACCTATTTTTGACAAGTTTTCATCTTTCTCTGTGGAAGACGCTACATGAAACCAAATCAGTGGCAAAGAGGAGGGTAATGAATAATCTATTTCATATTCCAGCAGTACCCAGAGCTCTGAGTGGAAAAATATTCAGTCAGATGATAGTATGCGGCTGCTGAGGTACCACATGACGCAGCTAATGTTTAAATAATAATAATAATAATAAAAAAAAGCGATAAACAAATCATTAGCCCTTAACAGTTGTTTAATGCAATTTGTTAATGAACGTAATGGTGGGGACTAATAATGAAAGAAAATAAAAACGTCTAAACAGGCGCCAAGTTGCCAGTGATGCTCAATTATTTCCTTGTCAAGTTTTTATGATTTAATGAGCTCCTCTGGGACTGACGGCTGTCAGTCAGTCGTGACTTTTTGACACCATTACAACTTCAAATACAGCAGCAGGCAGGCTGTTTTCCTCGGATTTGAAATACTGAAATGATCTGACAGGTTTAAAGAAAAGATGTGCAAAAAAAAAGGGGAGAGAGAGAGCGAGAGAGAGAAAGAGAGAGAGACACAGTTGCTTTTTCTTCCTTTTTCTTTTCTTTTTTTTTTTTTTCCCTTTTTTTTTTCCTTCTATGGGGCAGACAATCTCTGGATGCTGTTTGGTAATGAAAACCCAATCACAGAGGTCATTATCTGATGAGGTTTTCTTGGAACTGGCAGGGTTTTTTTTTCTTTATTTCTTTACTTAATGATAACCCTCGATGGGTTTGCCCCGCATGGGATGGTCAGAGCCGCACAATTTTGTTCACCATTAATTTCAGCCTTTGAAGCTCAGAGCTCTGAAGCAGCAGCAAAGAAAACCCCCCACCAAGCTGGCTCCAAAATAAGACAATCCAGCCTGCCTTAAACAGAATAGCAAATGGCCTCCCATCCCAGAGATGGGAACTGACGTCAGTCAAGCTACATTTTCTGATATTTCCCCAAAAAGTATAGCATTTAAAACCCTTTAAAACTTAACAGTCTTTAATTAAATTGCTTTTGATTTTGTATCAGCATAGAATTAGCTTATTTATTCTGCGAGTGCAGCTGTTTAGCAAGGATGGAATTTGCACACAGCACCACGCGTGCGCTTCTTAATTTGTCATTTCTCCACAAAGGCTGGCAACATTAGAAACATTTTGCTCTTTGAGGTTTACATTTGTAAGCTCTTCGATTCATTCACAGATGTGCTATAGATGCCACCAAACTAGTTCAGGGGGAAGGCTGGACCCAGAGGTGTCACCCTACCTGTGGGTGGCTCAGGCTGAGCTCTCAACCGAAGTCACTCAATCCCCACTAAATGGTGTGGATCTGGTGCATCTCACCCGCATGCTTCCAGAGCCGGAGGAAAAGGGGAAAGAGCAGTAACATCGCGTTTTGAAGAGCATAGCGTCCACCCGAGCACTATTTTACATGTGGGGAGTACACGAAGATGCAAAGCAGGCACAGAGAGTTATTAACAGGTTAGCATGAGAAACATCGCAATGGTGGGTTCATCAAAAGTGGAGATGAAGGCTTTGCATGGCAGTCTCTCTCTCTCCCTCATTCCCATCTGAGTGGATGTATCTGATGTGACACTATGCCCTAGATTTATACTGGGATAAGGAAAACTAGATTCCTTTCAGCTTTTTGCTGATTCCAGCAGGTGGCTAGATAGAGGGCAAAACCTAATCATAGGTCAGTGTTAAGATCAGTAGTCATGAATCAATTCCCATGATAGTTAAATTATTGAGGCAATGCGGAGAATGTCTAGGCAATGGAGAGAGCTTAACATTTTCTTCTAGACAGTTTTCTGCTTTACAAAATATGCATCTCCTAATTTGCTTAGGAGAGAATAAATACCTTTTAATGCTGCCAGGCATTGTCCTAATTTGCCTGAACTCAGCCCAGTGCCATCATTCGAAGCTAATGGCCAGAGCTCTGCTTACACAACCCCAAGTGCTTAATTTGAGTGCACATTGTGACTGAAGGCCAGCCAGCCTCCACACTGTAAGCTGAACATCCAAATCGTTCCATCTAAAAGCCATGTGATAAATATCACACACCTCACACAGATAAAAGGAGAGGTTCCCTAGGAGGAGGCAAAGGGGGGACCCATGGCCTCATGTCAGTGCACAGCCTTTGAGGTGAGGAGCTGAACATGACCGAGGTGCACTGCACAAATGCAGAACCTCCTGAAAACATGGGTCTGTATTACCCAGGAACTCTTGTACCCTACAGCCACCGACATGAGCTGGCAGAGAAACCTGGCACAGAAACCACTTCTGAACTTAGTTGTGAGCTGCATATAGTGCAGAAACCACAGCTGACCATATACACTTCCATTTGTGAGTATAATTTTTCTTGTGGATCCATTTATTCTGTGTTTATCACTATCTTTCAAGGCTTTAGCTGTGGCATCAGTACCAACATCCTTTTAGCTGAGTTATTTGTTTCCATGTAAAGAAAACAGGGGACGTATCTATGGCCAAAATCAACTTCCAGATGTTTATCCTAAAAACAACTCTCGGGGTCAGCAGAGCAAGTTGGCAGAGACCGCAGAGATGCCAAAACCCCAAAAGTACTAATGCACACATAAGAATTTGGTGCTCAGTTCCTACCTAATTTGGGGGGAGTTTGAAAGCCACCACCTTCTTCTTTCTTTGACCATCTTTCTGAAAAGATTTTACAGCTTTAGTTCAAGGGCTTAAAATCCCTCTCAATTTGCAACATTTGTAAGGGATTGCATATAATGAATTGACAAATTATCATGGAAATCAGTTTCCCACATCAACAGAAATAGACCTTTTCTGGAGTCATAAGCTTAATTATAAGCCAAATGCCCTAGACCTGTCTATAGGAGAAGCACAGCCAACAGGAAAAGAGACATAGTGCATTTACACACAGGTAGAGGAAACTATGATATATTATATCAGCTATGTATAAATAAACATTTTTACAGTTTCTCTTTAAAAAGGGGAGTATCACATCAGAATCGAATACACTGAAAATATCTCCAACATGCAGTCGCAACATAGGCCAATCTTAAAAATCTCGATTTTCATTTAATGCACTATAATCATGTATTTGCTGCTGAACTATTACTTTGGATCTCTTTTCAATCAGCAATGAACAGATAAGTATCTTTATAAATCTTCAATAAGGGCCTAGTGTGTATGCTTGTCAGTATGTATACCAATACTGGAAGATCTAAAAGAGATTCAATAGATGTGCTGTGGTCACAACTACATTTTGGGTATGTGATGCATTATTATGTTCTTGATGAAAGTGGAGTTGTTTTGAAAAAGCAGAAAAGAAAGCCTATTAAAGAAAAAAAGTTAAATAGAGTGCTGGACCCACATCAGATATTAAATATCACCCTAAGGTTGCTCTCTTTTTGAAACAAACTACTGTTCTTAACCATGTTACGTCTATTACGATAATTCATGATCGGGAGTTAGTCACAGGAGGCAGGTTCACTTTCTACATCATTTGGTCTCTGCTTTACTTATATTCTATATCACAGAAGGTCAGATACTGTTTGATATTCATACACCCTGTGTAGCACAAGAAAAGTGCAAAGACCCTCTTCCCTGGCTTAACTTACAGGCTAATTGTCTGGGATAGAATTCAACACACGGTAAGTCTTTTAAAACCAGAACAAGCCTTCACCCCAACAAATATTAAGCTTCTGAAAACACTCAGATAAAGACAAAATTGTAGGAAAAAATAATCAACGCCACATGCCACCAACTATGCCATCCATAATACAAAATATTTTACACCACTTGCACCTGAGTTGAAGAGTGGAAAAGAGAGGGCGACTCTGTCAGTGCAAGAGAATGATTCATGTGACCACTTTGTCTTAATTACTCAGAACAAGCAGTTTGTTGCTGTTTAGTGAAGAACAAAGATATCAGCGTCCCCTGACAGAAAGAAAAATAGCCATCATGGTGGTGAAGATGATGATGACTGCCAGAACCACGATCAAAATCCGGTTTTGGATGATCCTGAAAAACAGCAGAAGAGAGAATAAAAAAAAGGTGAACAAACCCCCAAAATAAATCAAAATAGCATAACGTGTGTATATCTATTTCTATATATATATATAAAAATCATAAAAGGAATCACACAGATAAATATCTTGGAGAAAAGACATATTCCCACAAATTTAGGATTTTTGATACCATTCTGGGTCTATTAATTGTTTTTTACTTCTTTCAAAATCCAGTGCTTCCAAACATTTCTTTATGTAGCTATTAAATCCAACTTTTGTGTCCAGGAAAGAATTAGACTTTTCTTAATTACTTGTATATATATTGGGATAACTGAAATACAGAATGTTACAATTTATTAACCTTTCAAGAACATATGAAATAACTAGTCTTCAGTCGATGCAGTCAAAGCAGGATGGTTTGTAATAGTAAATACCATCGTATTTTTTAAAGCCGTTCTGAAATCTTCACAGCTTTTTTAATCTGAACAGAAACAATTTATTAATTTTCAAGGGATTTTACTATTAAGGTACAAGATTTCAAGGAAACACATGTCAATGAGACACTTACTTGTATTAAAATACCAAGGGAAAAGTATAAAAGATAGTTTTGAAGAAAAGGATGATATAAAGAAGCAAGTGTCAAACTGTGAAGCTTATGTTGTAAAAGCATCGCCTGTCTCTGTAGCATACCTTTACTGATGGTAATAGGCAAATGTTACATTTTCTGTATAGCATTAAAAAAAAAAGGAAATTAGTAACAATAAAAGGATGCCAGAAGCAGAAAGTCCTAACATTGTTCAAGCATTTGTTGGGAGAAATCCCTGCTTCTAAAATCACACACCACATCACCTCAGATTTTGCCTGAAATTAATGGATCAATTAAAATGAACAAAAAATTCAACAAACGGTAGAATTTGAGGCATTTTATGGGAGGATTTGGATTGTAAGAATTCAGAGTTTGTTATTCCATTCTCACAGAGGAGGAATAATATTGTCACAGGCTTCATGAAATAGGAACTTTGGCAAAATGTATTTCTACATGAAGCGTATCATCGGAATTGAAGTACAACAAAAAAAAATCCAACAACCAAATGCAACACAAGCACCCTAAGTTATATTTTTTCTCGTGCTTCTGCAAACCAAAGCAAACCAAAGCCTTCACCAACCAGACAATGGTAAGAAGAGGTAAAACTGTGTTTTGTGAAACATCGAACTAAGTACAAGGCTCCAACTTGAAGACAGGGAATGTAATGTGTTAAAATCAGCATATTTCATGCAGTGGAAGAGAGCAGAAACTCTAGAGAGCAGAGGGGAGTTTTCCTTGGTAAATGTTTTTCATTTGGATGCGGGGAGATATACATATAAATTATATTGGAAAATGTAAAGAAAAATGCAGTTTTAACCAACTCCAGCTCTCTCCTTACTTACCCCCCACCTAAAGAAAAAGCAGTAAATGGATGGATGACAACTGTCATATCAGACAGACACCCTCCCCTGTGACACTCTAAAAGGACTAGCTCTCTATCCTCCTGACAGGTTACAAAATGATCACATTTGCTGACACGTCTTCCGCAAAACTGCTTTAGTGTTTGTGTCCACTTTCCTAGCAGGAGATGAATGGGCTGCTTTGTCCTCATTTATCACTTAAAGCTGAACTAAGATCTGTCTCGTTTATTTTTCCCTTCCTCACTAGAAAGGCTCAACCACAGCATTAATTCTTTCGCGATGACAGCTAATTCAAACTTAACAGGCAATATTTACTCTGCCAAAAGGATGAGGAGGAGGGAGGGATGTTTCTCACTCCTTTTTCTCCCCTAAAAAAAGAGAAGTGTAGCAGGCTAACAAAATAAAGCTAATTAAGGGCTTTTGGTTCTTGTTGGTTTGCACTTCAGTTTAACACCTGAACTTACAAGCTTCTCTTTTGTGGCGGGGTGTGACATTCTCTGCCAAACACCTGATAACAAACGATTTGCCCAGGCAAATGCATGAAAACCAGAATATATATTTACTCACTCACTCCCATCACTCCTGAAAAGACACTCAGCAAAACTGAAACTCAGCAGTGAAATAGATTAATAAAAGCATGAAAACTCTTAAAACATTCAGCCTTAAGTAATACACAGTGCAGCTGGCTTGACAACCATTTTATTTGTGGGATGTGGGCCCCAAGGCATCCATAATGCTAATTTACAAAGGATTAACTGTGAGTGAAACTCGCTTAATCTAACACATAGTTAGGCAAAGGCACACATAACACACTGAGTGTTTAAATCAGCTCCTCCTATCTCTGGCCCACTGAAAAAGCATTTCATCGTCTGAGACTTAAAATCAGAGAAAAATTAAAAAAGCATTGAATCCTCCAAATACTTTAATTTTAATACTCTGGCAGCACAATCCCAACCGCAAGATTACTTAGGCAGTGTCCCTAAAAAATCCTTGTCAGGAGCACATAGAACGAGGCATGCTGCCACCTGTATCTGCTAATTGAAGGTTCACTTACGGTGTGAATCTAGGAAATACATATCAAAGTTCAATTTCCAGGAATCTGAATTAGTCTGCACAGTGCAGCAAAAGAATATCATATTAAAAGGAACAAATTAATCATGAAATAGGATGGATGTTATCAACAGCCTCCTACGCTAAAGCACTATATACTTTTAATATTCAAGCCCACAGTTAAAGATTAATTTTATGTCTTTAAAAAAAGAATAACATTGAGTTTTACTGTTTTACTTTCAAGTCAGCAAGCAGAATTAAAGTAACTGCAAACTGCAGAAGGATGGGGCTAGGAGGAGGATGACAGAGCTGTTTGGTAGCAGCAGGACGGTCTTGAGGGGGGCTTAGCAAGCGGTGAGTGTTGAAGTCTGAGTCTGGGAGCTGCTGCTCAGAGAACACAAGTTCTGGGTGTCAGCACATTTCAGATCTCAAAGTCAACAGGCAAGGGCGACCCTTCAGAGCAAAGAAAAAATCAAGAGGAAAGGGGACTTTGAGTGATCCAAGACAGTCAAGCCGGCTCACAGTGGTAGAACAATGGTTGGCATTGGCAGGACCCATCTGTAGAGAAGCCTATAGTACTGTCACAGCCAGACACTGCCAGTGGGTATTGCTCTAGGCAAAGCATCAAGAAATTGAAGTGGGGGAGGGAGTGATAATACCAAAGGAGAAGAAAATGGGGCCTAACATTTGCTACAAAAAATCCCAAAGGCTAGCATGCTCACAAGAAGCAGATGATAGTCTTTTATCTCTATTACACCTTAAATTCAACGAAATATGGTGAATGAGGAAGCCCAGATTCTCCTTTGAAAATGCAAAGCATGTTTACAGGGTAAATAATTTAAGAAAGAATATATACTTGAAAGAAGACACCCATTGAAACATCCATGGCTAAAATGCCTGAAGGCAAAAACTTGTGCATTTGCATGCTGCATTTTATTAAGTTAGCACACTGTAGCTTTAAAAGAATGCATGGCCAAATTAAGAGGAATGTGTGACTGAAACATCAAGGATTCCTCAAGTTTACATTATGAATCATAGTGCTGTTGATATGAGATGAATTAACCATTTAGTAGATGCAGCGTAGGCACTGAACTCACACCAAGTTCTGCTGCAGCCCGGCGCGCTGGAGCTCGTTAACAGCCAATGTCTACTGTTCCTTTCATACTCGAAACTCTAGGAGCACAAGGGCTCATTCTGCTTTGAGTTAGAAGAGATGAAAATCTCTGCTTTTAAACCAAGTTCCATCTAGTTTATCATGGACAGAAGCCCAAAACATTTGGGTGCAAAACCACATAGAAACAGTAACTAAAGCAGATGCGAGGGTAACGTTAACTGGTGCATTGGAAGAGCACACTGGGCTAACAACACAGAAAGCTTATCCCAGTCCTGATGAGTTTCTTTCTGCTCCTCTCTTCTAAATGCCTGACCCTCTCTCCTGGCTTCTGGCTGCAGTGCCTAACCTCTGACCACTGGTGCACTGGAGGCTCCCTCCAACTAGTGCCAACTTTGTGAGATGAAGAATGGCCCTCTGCTTTTGGGGGTCACCACTTTGCTGCACACAGCGATTGCTGCTTTGCAGAAGTCCCACATCCTTACCAAACACTGGTGTCCCTGGCGAATCAGTTCCCCCCACTTCCACCACGGCCAAAATTGTGCTGCCTCTCCACATTTCAAAACCCCAAAAGATTCACTCCTCTCCATAGTTTCACACACACATGCACACAATGGGTCTAACTCTGTGACATGTTTAGATCTGCTCCATGTAAACACAAAGCAGCTCCCGAATAAGCTTTTGCAAACCTTACATTAAGGATGCCAACCGTGTTTAAACCTTTTTACAAAACTGCATTCATTAGCAGGGGAGTGCACGACATCTATATGGGTTCAGCCTGATGTCTTGCACATGTCTTAGTGCCTGATTGACCAGCATTGAATAATGATGCCTTGCCATTAAGCACTGATGGTACAATAACAATTGTCATGAAAATTAGCAATCTCGGTAACATGTTAACAAAATACAGGATATAAACGAACCAGTGCAGACTGTGGGTGCATAAAGAGTTTTGTGTCCTTTACTTGAAATAATGAAGACTACAAATAGGATACTGCAAAAATTTCTTACAGAAGCTCAACTCTGACACTGATCCAAATAAATAAAATACAAATGGCTTGGGGGATCAGTTAGCACACATTCATTACAGCACAAGGCTTTATTCTTAAAGCGAGCATCTTGAAAAATAGTGTCCTCAAGAATACAGACTGATTGATGATGGAGCACTGTCCAACAGTGTTTCACTGTAATACATGTATTTAAGATTTACCTAGAGGTCATTCCTATTAGTTCACTGGGCAGAAAGGCTGGTTCTCTGTATACAAGGCTACATTTTAAATGGTCACTTTGAATACTTAGCTGTTGCATTTTTGTGTGCCCCATTATTTGTGATGGGCATTAGTTGCTAACTTGAAGGAAAACAGGTGCATGCAGATCAGTCGTAAGTGATTTTTAAGTGCTCAATATTCATGTGAAAATCAGCAGATTCAAATAAACACAAAATGCAGGTCTAGTCACTTAGGGAAATACGTACTGAGCAAAACTAAGTGTGAATTTAAACTAATATAGCTATACTCAGATACCTTCTGGACAGACACCATTATTACTATATATAATGACATCCTTGTCACAATATACCAGGAGCTTTCAAAAGGGAGCACTAGACCCCACACAGGGGAATAAAATGTTATGATTGGTAAAGCAAAGCCTTAGATACATAATGATAAATCTCTAAGTTCAGGGTATCTGGGGGCTGTTCAAGTAACTATTAATCTTCCCCATCTTTAGGTTTAAGAATGCTTTTCTTAAATAAAAGCAACTGAAAAGGACCAGACAGGCTGTGGCAAAACATAAAGACGTGGCAACCTACTGAAATAAAAGAGTAAGAGAGGCCTGCCTTGCAGAACTACAGCTGGTTGGAAGTATCTGACTTGAGACATTTTTCATCATTAACAACTGAAATTAGCAAATAAATACCAGTGCAAATATCTGCACAAGTTGCATACAACTCCTTGGCCCTCTTCTAGCTGAACTTGGGAAAAGTGAGGAATTTGGAGAATACTCAAGGCTTTTTCCCTCTCCCCCGCCCCAAACTCTGAAAATACGTCCAAGTTCTTTGTGTTCTCATGCCAGAAGAACTGATTACATTGCAATTGACATTGTATATTTAAAGGTGAAAAGGCTTTGGGGGGTGGTGGAGAGGGGATGGAACCCCCCCAGCTACTTCATGCCAAAAAGACCACGCTGCACGGGTTCCAACTCCAGTCTGGAGACAGGCCATTCCCAGCAGGAGCCTATTTCATATTCTCTGAATCCCTTCCCAAATGAGCCTCTTCTTTCCCTGGGGGACAGGGGCTTTAGTTTCTTATGTGCAAGAGCTTGGAAAAAACCATTAAAAATTGCTGAAAACTGAGCAGATAATGAAATTACAGCCTCAGAAGGGGAAGAATGGAGACTAAAAAATGATGGCATTTTTCTAGCTGACTAGCAGGGGTTTTGTGAAAGAGGCAGGCCATACAAGGTGCCTAAGATATTGTTGATAGGGCTGGGAGCTGTGCAGCACTATGTCCTCTAGCTTTAGAGTTCAGTCTTAAGGACTAGGGCTGTCTACTTGTAATAACATGGATACCAATCTCTAGTTATAATATTACACTGAAACCACATCAATGTGTTTCTACCTGGGCCTTGAAGAAAAAAAAAAATGAGTCATGTAATAACAGGTGCAGGGAGGTAGTCACACTATTCAGCTTTAAACATCTAAATTATATCTAGCTAATCTCTCTCACCTCCCTGTGTATATAAACTACAGTCCCGCTCTGAACTGCCTCCTCTTTTTCCTGGCCATATATGCATCCCAGGAGAACTAGTCATTTAAGTTAGCTGGCTAGTTTAGGTGCCTACAGATTAAGGCAAAATCATACAGGAAACACGCCATACCGTGAAGTGTCTGTAATCTTTAATCAGAAATATTGAGATGAATATTGAGAAATATGAGAGATGAAACTCACCAGTGAAGCAGAAGATGTTCATCATTACATTAGCCACTAAATACCTTAATTCATCATCCCCCTTTAATGGATCCTGTATTTGCACATAAAATTATGAACAGAATCAAATATACTTCTCCTTTGATAGTTTTTCTGGAGGAGTGAGAGACAGGAAAGACATCCCTCTCTGGGATGAATGCCTCCTGAAATGTAGTGGGCTTCCTTGGCTCAGGGAACTATGTTTTTTACCTGGCTGTGTCACCTTCTGACAATCTTCCTATTAAGTTTAAAATTTAAAATTATTTTTATGATATCTGTTAATTAAAATACCTATTGATGTATCTAACCCATAACTGAAATCTTCCAAATGTAACAAAAGAGTATGAGCAGTGTTGAAGTATAATGTTATTTGGTAGCTATCAGGATTGTCATAGCTCACAGGAGTCCTGTCTCAAGGAGATGGCTGTCTTAGGAGGTGCAAATAGTACCAAGGTGGTCACTGGAGTATATGGACAATGAGGGAGGAACCGAGTGGCCTAGGACAGACAGATTACTATGGGAATGATTGGAAAATAAGTGTATGCAGACTTTAGCATGCAAACTGTGAGAACAGGAAAATCCTGAAAGAGGACCTCATGGACATAGGACCTAAGATAAAGAGACAAAAGGGAAGGGCTCAGTGCATCTCCTACTAGCTCAGATTTTATTAATTGCTTATTTTCAAAACACATGGGAAGGCATTTCTGAAGGATAAAGAGTATCTCTTTTCTGATGGGAGACCCTGACAGAGAATATTTTCTGCACAGTTGTGATGCAACTTCAGCTTTCTCCTGTCTCCATGTCCACTCCTCCCACAGAGGGAACCAATTAGGTTATTACTGTCATTAGGAAGAGCAGCGGGTGGCTTCCAGGGCTACAGAAACTCACCAACCATAACTGGAGGAGGATTAATTAATTTCATGCAAAGCACAGGCAACACCAGATCTCTTTGGCAAGTCTAAATGAAGATCACATGTGCAGTGGCAACTGCAAGTGGAAGGATTCAAGGTTGTATTAATCTCCAGCCAGCCTTTCTCAGGGTACTGAAGTATCAAGAAGAACAAATCACACATTTAGTCACCTGAGCATGACTAAGAACCATAGGCCTTAGCAAACATTATGAGCGCTTTAGAAAGAGCTCCAAGGGAGGATGGATAGCCCAGCTGTCAGTGTAATGGCATTCTTTAGCACATCGGTTGCACTGAGCCCTGGTCCCCAAACAGTTAATAGGGGAAAAAAAGTGCCCCAACTCCAACCCCCTTGTCAGCGCTCAAAGCTAAAGCAATTATTTCTCCAGTAGAAGAAATGTATGCAAGCTATAAAATGACAAGAACATACAGGATCGCAGATTGGCTTTTATGATATATATAGTTAACTTTACATCCTGTGCAATTTAAAGAAAACAAAAATGTCTAAAGTCTGCGTTTTATCAACTTGCATAATTATTAGAACCCGCTAAAATATATATCTTAAACAGATCAAAGAAAGTAACATCTTTTGCCCAGCCTCACTTTAATGAATGACTTATCTATAGCTTTTAGGTTTGATGAAGTTGGAGACCGGACACAAATACTTTGCTTGTGTCATTTTCTCCTTATCACACCATACTTGACTGGGCGTTTTTTTGCATGGCGAGTTTTCTACAATTGTCTTAACAATCTTGACCTCTTTTGTAAAAACCCAAAGGCATCTACAGCAATTGTTCCTGAAGACGTGCTATCCAAAATGTTACCATTTCATGGCACTTCTTGAATGATAGAATAGATATATATTTTTTGTATATATTCCTTTTTTTTTTCTCAAATGCTATAAAAGAAAGGAAAACAATCATGGCTAAGGCCATTTGTGAGATGGCATTAAAAGAGCCTACTCTGAGACAGATAAAAATAATGAGAATCTTTCTGTCAAGAAGGATTTAGAAAATATCACTAGCATTATTAAAATTTAATTTTTTACTGTGCTTTTTGGTTCCCCCTTTTCCAGTGATAATGAGCAGGACTGCACACCTCCACAATGCTAGTACTTGTTTTGAGCAATAAATTCAGCCTTCCAGTCTGAAGACATTTCAGACAACAATTTTGACTGCTATAGGCTTATTTTTCAACCTTCTTTGTGCTTTGAGTCTTCCGATAAAAACCAGTTCATAAGCTAATTTTCCACAAGGCCAGTGGAACAAATAAAAATCAATTTTTGCCCAACTGGTTCAGAGAGAACCTGGGAACAGTGAAGACAGAACAGTGAAAACTAAAAAAGAATTGATGTATTCACAAATGGTTTACCTGATCGAGAACTATCAAATTAGTTGACAGGAGATACTTGCCACTATTATTTTCTTTTCAGCATGTTACAGTATTTCTATTAGGGGAGCAGAAATGCCTCTACTTTGTTATGACCTCAGATACCTCGCTTTAATAACCATATCGAGCCTCCACACATTCTGTAAAACTACAGGGCATAGAGTCAAAGTGCAAGAGCACTTGAAGATCCAGCAACCAGAGGGACCTGCAAGCCCAACCTGGCTTAGGGTGGGTGTAAGTCTTCATGATCTCATGGAAGAAGGGAAGATTCCTCTTTCAGTGAGCACAGGGAGACATTCATGACCTCAGGCCAACCTTGTCAAGAGGAATTCAGTCCATCAAGAGAGGAAAAAAATTGTAAAACATTGCCCAGACTTCCCTCCCCATCAAAAACCCCAAATTTTCAGGAGCACGCTGAAGACTAAGCAGTTTAATATCTCTTGGAGAGCAGAATATGCATTTCTCTAAAGATGGAAATCCCATTTGTAGACTTCAAAACTATCAAATCCCAAGGTGTGACTCGGAGCACCAGCTTTAATATTGCAGCCCAATCCATTTCATCATCTTCTCCACTAACTACTGGGCATGGGTTTTTTAAACCACAAGGCTGAGAAGGGATTGGATAGGTGCTTATGCCTGTCTGTCTGCAGCCAGAAAAATATGTCTGGAAAATTGACTGAAGAAAAGAATCTGCTTTTTAATACAAATTAACCATCACTCCTGTGGAAATAAAACAAATTTATAATTTAGAAACTTAAATATTAAGGAAGCTATTTTTAAGTAGCTGTAATCTTCACCTTAGTATGTAGCATTTTATACACTCCTTCATTTTTAAGAGTTGGCATTAAAATGTGACTCATTTTAACAGAAAAAAAAAGGATTAAGTATGTTACTCTGAAGTGAAGCTGCCTATTACCTATTTAAAAATATTATAACGCACCATGGAGACATCATTTCCAGGGCCAAACAAAACATTACTCAATGAAGAAATAACATGAAATATAAAATGTTCAGCAGAGGAAGGGTGTTTGGAGTTAAGCAGTTTCATTGCCAATAAACAGCATCATAGCAAATAGTGTGCATGTAGAAAAAAAGTATACTTGTTCTTCACAATTTGAGGTGTAACACCTTAGTATGAGAAACTAATAAAGATACTGCTCATCCACAAAGTACATACAAGGAGAAACTAGAACTCACCACACAGTTTGATTCTGAATATCTTACCACTGATGCTAATTTCCTTATGATATCTGCCTGATTTAGAGCTAATCTTCCGTAAATTAACTCCTAATGCTGTCTGAAATAATCCTCTTAATGCTAGTCTGTCTTGAGTACTTTATATCAAATACCATGAAATACACAACCATACACAAGGCATATAGCATTTGTAGTGCTGTTGACTGCTCTCAAACATTTGCTGTGCCATGAAGATGCGAGCATGGCGCAGAGCCACGCAGCCCTGGGGCAGCTTTGGGACAGCACAGTGCCATGATGCTCTGGTTGTCCTTTTCCAAGGGGACAGCACACCAGGCCACCAGGGAGAAGAGAGGCCCTTCTCCTAACAAAATGGTATAAGGAGGGGAGGTGCAGCTCCACGCTCCAAACCTCCCACCTCCAGCAGCACATGATAATGAGAAAAAGTAAACCGCTCAGGCTTGGAGATTTCCGGATGACAAGATCTGTGTTAAACAGCACTAATTATCAGCTGGAAGCCTAATCTGATAACTGGTTTGAAAAGACAGAGACAGACGATTTTGTTTCTTCAGACAGGGAAGCTATTTTTAAGGGTGTTGCTTCAGCATGGGCCAGCTTAATTATTATTGTCAGTGTGCTAACTCTGTATTCAAAAAGATATTTTTTCCACTAAATCCACCAGAACAATTTTCTCCCCCAACATTAATTTAATGATACAGCCGAAACCCTAATTGATATTGGTGAGCAAAGCAATTCCAACGTATTATTTTCTCGGTTTTTGGAACATAAATGGCAGGCACAACTTGGACTGAATGGACCTCTTTATGTTTTAACAGGCGGTTTATTGGCCCAGACTCCAACGTGTAACAAGCACAATTGCAAAAGCAATACATTTTTAATTGAAAAATTCATGTATTTTTACTACGAAAGTGACTGAAATAACAAGTAACTTTGTCAAGGTAAAGGGCTTTTAAACCAATTGTTTTATATGGAATGTTGTTTAGGAATTATATTCTCACCATAGCAAGCACTTATAGGAGGCTATTAAAAGAAAAAAATATGCATTGTTTAAATCATACTTTATTGGAGCTTGCTTTTTTTCTTACTATATTAAAGCACAGATAAAGCACAGTGATCAGTGAGCCGTATGTGTCCAACAGCCCTTCAAGAGCCTTGTGGAAATGTATAAAACAAGCAGTGATACAATCCTTTGCCAAACACCGTCATAAATTTTTTATTTGGCAGCTAACATTCTCACTAGTTTTCTTGGCAGCAATTGGGACCTTTAGCAAGAAAGGTGCAGGAGAAAAATACCTTGTTTAGAGATGTTTTCAACACTTTCTGGGATTTTTCAGAACTTCTGCCTGCAGCACATTTTACAACCACGGTCTCCAGTCACCTGATGAGTAGGTGGTGGTTTTAAACTTTTTTTTGTCTAATATAGACAGCCTACTACCTCCCTCTGGCCTTCAGCCTAGGATGTGAGAGCGTGGAGGGGGGCTGTATGTGTTCCACTGAGATACAAGTGGTTGCTCTTCTCTGTCTAGACAAAAAAACTTGGAAATAATATCAGAATGTACCTTTCATAGCTCCTGATACTATCTGTATCTTATTCCTGGATGACAGAGATAAATGAAAGGCAAACATGGGCTGATTGCTTTTGCATTTTCCTTGGGAGATCTCTGCAGAAAAGCTGGTCACAGGTGCAGCTATCCTGGTCAGCCTGAGAAACAGAACAGTGAAATACACTCCTGTACCCAGACCCGCTCTCGCAGGGTTTGTTTTGTTCTGCTTTAAAAAAGAAAGGATATACTGAACTTGACATCTGATGCACAGCCTTCCTCCGTGCACCCAGATAGGTTGATGCATTGTATGTGTGAAAATATGGCTCCAGCAGTACTGTGGTTTGGGCTATACAGGGCAGAATTACATAGCAAGCTCCTACCAACGCACTTCTGGAGCAGATGTTTTGTGTTTTGGCATTTCATTGCTTCAGAATAGAAATAAGATGAACCTATTTTACATCTCAGCAACTCCCTCCAAAACTTTCACAACAATAAGTCCTTCACAGGGTCATAAAGGGAACAGTTTGTCTTAAACAGATGTAGACCAGGAAAAGCACCTTTTGCTTATTTGCCTCAAATTAGGAAGGTTGGAATTTAGGTTTAGACAGCATAAATTGCTTTAAACACAGGCTTAATTAAAGTGATGATGTTTCACTTATGAACACAAACTAATAGGCTTCCCCACGGCTTGTGTTCCAATTTTGCTTCTCGTGTTTACCAGGGGCATCATCCCCCCCAGGAACTTTACAGAGCACACACAGACATCTAGTGGTAGGTGAATACACTGCAAGCCTGTCATTGCATCTGGCACAGCTCGACTGGGGACGCTGAAATTATGCCAGGTATCTCTGTTACAGCTATATGGATGGGCAATCAAACCGGGAGAGAATTGCTCCCCTTGTGCCATCGCAGGTAATCAAGTCGTTTTCTTGGCAACTCTGGCTTCCCAGATTTCCCTAATCATTGTCTCTTTTAAATTCAGAGCTTATTTTGCCTTTCTTTTGATTACCTTTATATTTCTCTCTCCTTATTACTATCTAATTCGACTTAGAAACTGAAGAGCTTAATTATGCAATGCTGTTGGAAAGGTTCTCTGAACACGGCTGCACGCAAGGAAGTCTACTGGAAGAGAGCAGCGCGATTTTACAGACAACAAAACACACACACGATGAAAAAGCACACGGTCAATAATAAATTTAAATAACTGCTGGAGGAATCTGACTTGCTCTACAGCCCGCATCAATGGAAAGACGCCTCAAACTTCAGTGAGGTTTGAGTCCCACATCTGCAAAGGAGATCAAGAGCCACAGTTTTGCACAGCGCAGTAAGAACTTAGTGCCCTGATTCTGCTCTGTTACACCATTTTAAATCAAGCGGTGCTCAGTGGTGTCATAACCCTGTACATCTGTGTCAGACCCTGTGTTGCAAAGGCAGACTTGATGCCAAGAATGCAAAACAGATGTTGCTTTCCTAATGTTTTCTTGTTGTCATTTAAGTTGTTTTTGTGGGGTTCTGTTTTCATTTTGGTGAGTGAAACAGGTCGACAGGACTTTGCAGAGGACAGGCTGGAGGAATGCTTCTGCGCCTTCCTTTTTATTTTGTGTGCATGTGTGAATACGCATAGACTTTGAGTAACAACTGGGAAAAATCTTGCTTTTTTTAAGCTTCATTTGAGCTATGCTCTGTTCCCTTGGGGCAAAGTGAAAGGTAGCTCTTTGCAGATGGGAAAAAGGGCTTTTGTGAACAGCAAAACTGCATCACCAAACAGCCTGAGAATATGATTTTTTGAAGTTATTTTTTTACTACTATTTTAAGAGGACACAGGGGTAAATCTATCTTCTTTTGCATGTTGGCTCATTAGCAAATTTAGCAATAAACACTTTGTAATTAAGTCCACTAGTTTACTGCTGTCCAGAAGTTTCTCAATACTCTTTGCACAGAAGGTTTTGGAAAATGTAGAACTAAGAAACAGTGAAGGCAAATCCCAACAGCTTGCTCAAGAAAACCTAGCCGAGGCTTAAACTCACTTCTGAACACTGAAATTTGAGATGCCGTATCAAATAAGCAGCTCTTTTTCCCTGAAGAGGAGAAACTGGGTGTACCTAACCTAGTGCATAATAGGTTTATTCTCATTCACAAAACAGGAATTACTTTATGGCCCCAAAGTAAAACTAGCACAGAAATATACTGGCAGATTTGCTGCAGATGTGTGTTGTGACACGTATGCAGGGAATCTGCTATTAATCACATGCTAAGATTTTAATATAATGTAGGGTAATGCAGGCAATCATTATGGGGAAGGTTCTGGATTCATAAAAGCCAAACCCACGAATGGGTCTTTTAAATCTAATACATTCGAGCTCACTCTCACACTGCACCAGTTGAATTCCATGATTCACAGCCCCCCCCCCTCCCCCATTACATACATTTATTTCAATATCTATTGTGATTTCCTCCATTACATATGTTTATTTCAATATCTATTGTGTATTTCTTTCAGTGTTTGTGTTCTGCTCCTTTCCCTCTGACACATGACAGTTGTTGTGGAAAGTGTAGCTTTTCAATTCTCCCGTTTACTGGACTATGACAGGAATGTTCTTGTTAGAGGGGCCTGTTTGCAAGACCCCTGGACACGTACCCAGCACAGGAAACAGTCTGGCTCAAATGCTGGAAAAGCAACCCTTCACCTGAATCCTTCAGAATTTGTGTCCAAACACAACTAGAACCTATGTATCCGTACCAGGGCTAAGATTACTACGGACAATTATACCGTGGAAATGCATTATTCTGACAAAGCAATCAATCACGTTATTTCTCACAATTTCAGTTCACCCCTAAAATTTTCCTTACCTCCAAAGCCAGCTGGATATTATATTACCAAAGCTGTTGAAAGGGTGTAACACTAACCATGAAGCCAAAGGCCACTAAAACTATGCAATGCATAAATTTTTATTGTTTGCTCAGCATTGAAATCTCATTAGGGCTCATAACTCATCGGCGCACTGCAAACATTTGCATCTGCTGATCATGAGAACTTAGATGGAATGTACACCTTTGGCTAATTTACTTGTTATGTTCTTAGATGAGACCATTTGTGTTGCATTCTATTTTCTTTTTATTTGTTTTTAAAGTCCTTATGCAGTTGTGAGTTGAATGTCCACTTTTTAAACTAAATACATTAAAAACTTTCATTTGCAGTTCCTCAAGGTTGTTCTGTTGCTGGCAATGTTCATGATCATCATTTTACAAAAGCTTCACTTGACTTAGTATTCAGGTTAATCATTGTTTGAAAACTGTGCCCCATAGAGCATTTAGCTTCATTCATCCTTTCTGCTTTATGCAGTCACATTTTAATTACATTAAAATTTGTCCTCCAATTAGCTTTCATTAAAGTTTACAGATTACAGCAAAAATCTCCACTGAGTTGTGCTTCAAAACTGTGCCTAAAGTTTAGAATTAAATAACTGTGCAAATGAAGTGATTATGAAGATTATTACTATGCAAAAAACATCAGTCGCTTCTTGGTTTACTTAAACGTTTAACTCTGTAATTTATTTTGCTGACTTCAATGCCTCTGTGTTCTCCAGAGTAGTCATCATAATAATACCTTACAGTTACAGGATACCTTTCATTCCTAAGGATCCTTAGGGGCCTGATTCTGCAGTCTTTACGCACACCAGTAGCCCTGTTTTGGAAGTCCCTGAAAATATTTGAGCAAGTGCTACTCACTGTATGTGAACCAGAACCCAACTACAGGTCAAATCTTGCTTTCAGACACACACATAGCATTATTGTTGATTCACGGAGGTCAGAATGCAAACCAGATATGAACATTATGGATAAAGTCCTTTCACCTACATCTGCGTGAGATGTGGCAGCTGTTTAATGACGCATGGTTACAAACTCACCTCTTTAAATGAGGGTGTGAAGACAGATACTCCCCCCCTCCATCTAGTTAAAACTGCGGAGAAAACTGAGAATGTAATTATCCAAAGAGGAAACAACTCAGTAGGACACTGGGGTTGGGGCAGCATCTCTCCTGTCACTCATGTCTTCAAGATGTGACACTGCCAAGTCGGATGCCCAGTTGCTAATACTTCCTGCACATGCAAATTTACTATGTGCTGAAGGCAGCATAAAGTTTACAGCTTGCCAGGCAGATCCTACAACCACAGCAGACGTATACTCTGGAGCAATCTCTTGGTGGAACATATGGGATTCCGTGTTGGAGCAGAGCTCCACAGAAATGGATCTGTTTGCAGGAAATTCTCTTTCAATAGCAAGAGCTATAAATATATACACATAATTAATTTTTAAAAAAAAAAAAGAGATATGCAGCCAACATCTTAAAACTAAAAATAGAGATGCTTGGGTTACAAAACCAGGGACCTGTCTTTGCTCTAGAAACATATTCCTGATAGGAGGAATACAGCTGAAAACAAATACTTTACTACAAATGCAATGTAGCTTATGAACATGAGAGAACAACTCCAGCAAAATGCAGGACTGCAAAAGGTAGTCTTTCCTATTCTTCATGCACTAATTTCTTGAACAATCACTAGTAAATCTTCACATCATTGAAGTAAATAGCAGTATTCCCACTTAGCAGATGGCAAAACTGAAGTTCGAGGGTATCAAAGCCTAGAGGGCAGTTTATAGTTTCAGTGTCCTGACTCCAAGCCCTGTACTCAAGCCAAGACCATGTTTCCAAGATGCAAAGCATCCAGCAGCAATACTAATTTTAGAAGTCATGCTCAGGTCTATCCCTTCCTCCCCCTACCCCACCTCCTCTTGGTGTTCATTTCTGCCATCATGTTGCAGCATGCCAACCTCAGTTGTGCTGATTCAACAGCTTGTGGTCCATGTGATGAATCAGATCAAGCAACTGATCCAGGATAAAAAAAGAAAAGAAAAGTGTGGGAGAGGAGAGCTGTTTTGCACTGGATCAGTTCAATTTCAAGGCATTGACTGGAGAACAGAAGTGCCCATGAAAACAAGAGAGCAGCTGGATGCAGCATAGAGGCAGGAGTGAGTAGCTCTGGGAGCAGAAGATCTTGTTGACAGCTTTGTTCCACAGAACTGAGGTCCAAACCACTCTGAAATAATTCCATCTAAATGTTTTAATTCTATAACTCTCCTTGTTTTTACCTTCCTTTGCCTGTTTATTCTGAGGAAGAGCATAGCCACTCCGTCCTACCTTTGTACAACAAATTTGCACAAGGCAATTCAGAAACTGGAAGTATTTCACTTTTTGCAATTAAGATCTGGAACACCAAGTTCGCCTTCTCAATTACACTGACCACATTGCAGAAACACTGCTCCATTTCCTCAGTAGAATTGTCATGTTTCATAAAATACAGACAAACTAGTCATGCTTTATGTCAAGAGTGCATTTACAAATAGTTTATAAAGGATTTAGATGATTAAACATATATTGAGACAGTTAATCAAATTTAAGAGGCTATTTTAGAGTTCTACAGATCAAGCAGTTATTTATAATCCTTGTTATTGCTTTCTACCTTATATCCACCCCTAATGTACACCATCATAATACTCTGCTAACTCTTTATGAATGACTTGTGTTAGCAAAATAAAATGAAAAAAGCCCAAATCCTGTCATAAGGAGTAGGTTAGAGAATTAGGACTTTGAGACTCCTAGACTAAATTAATCAGATCCAAGAATTAGATCTTTGGAAGTAGTTAGACAGTCCATGCTATGATTTAGATACTCCAAGGCCCTTAAAAAACTCAGCCCTCATCACTCTGCACGTGGGACTTAGGCAATTTTATAAAGTTGGCCAAGTGTCATGTGAAAAGGCACAAATGATGAAGTAACTGCAACAGCTGAGGAACACATCTTTTCTTCAACAAAACATCAGCATCATGACAGGATGCTTAAAGCTTCAGTGCTTCATGCTGGTTGTGGAAAAAAAAGCCCAACAATGGAAGCCTTGAGGAATGCTAAATATAACTGGTATCCTTACAAAATACAGTCTGCTTAGAATGGAATGAGAAAATATTTCTTGTGATTTTATTCATTCATTTCAAGCAGTGTCTTCTCTTTTTAATAGATTTCACTTGGTACTGGATGTATAGAACATTTTTAATGAAGAAATAAACATATATTATTTTTATTGCACTGTGATTTAGAAAGTTTAAAAAAAGGAATCTATTCTGGAACTATAGTGTATTTGGTGCTATTTTTGCCTAGGAATGGAAACTCAAACTGGAAATAGAGTCATTCATTCACACTTACAGGATGACATTCCGTTGACAGGCATGCAAACTTGAAAAGGTGCTACACAGTCACTCTTAAAATACTATACTGTATTTTTTTTCCCCTTCTAAGCTTCAATTAAGTAAATGTTAAAGAGGGATCAGTACTTTGTTAAGGCCAAGGGTTCATCATTTGCAAGAGATCATCTTTCAGAAGTACAAAGACAGAAAAGTCAAGGCACTAACTACTAAATAAACTGTTTTCACAACAGAAGTGGCACCTTCAAGCCCCTCTACGCCAAGATGCTGTGCTGCTGCAGTTCTACCCATTCAGATTTTGATTTTAAAGAGTATTTCCTTGATATGAGGCCATCCATCCTTCCTGCCCGGGAGTTGGTTATTTGCGCAGAGTTGTGTTTGTTTTTCAATTCAGGGAGAATGAAAATCATAAAAAGGTGTGAAAATACAGTTGAGATAGATATATTCACAGATTCTAATATAGCTGGAATGCTGTCGGTGCTAACGAGCCCTGAGCAAGTGATCTGTGGCTGGCATGTTCTGCCAAACAAACTACAACTACAGAAGAACCAAAAGTAAAACAAGCAACTTTAAACCTCCTGAATTTGTGAGCCTGGGCCTAAGGGTTATATCTGTACTTGCGCCCACAGGCTTGCTTCCAAAAGGCACCCAAAACTGGAATGACCTTTCTAATAGGAAGGAAAGAAGAAAAGATTCCATGTGAGATCTAGCATTTCACAATGGTAGAAAGAGCAAGTGGCCATAGAAGGGCCCCCTTTGCGTCACATTCCTACAAGAGGACCTCACGAGACTTCAGCTCTATCAAATCTGAATCAAAATGTCAGGACATAAAATCCACACCAAAAATCATGCCCTTTGAAATCGAGGTACATAATCCTCTTGGCTTTGCTTTCTGCTGGGATTCTCCAGCCTGTGCATGCCTCTGCAGTGCCAATCGAGATGTGCTCTCCTTTTTTCTCACAGAGAAAGCCTCAGCTAGCCCCAAATTTTAATGATTTTAAATGATGTGCTCTGTAACTCCTTTTGCATCAGCTTTGTTTTTTTCTGCTGGTTCTAAAAACCCCTTTGACCTGCTCCTAAGAACGCCATTTCTATTTCTGTCATCCCAAATTAACAAATGAATGAGGAGAGGGGAGACTCCCCTGTCTCTCCAAACCTTCACCCTCCAAGTCCCTCTGCCTCATTGCAACCCTGGTGCTCTAAAATAAAGAGATCATTAATGGGCTGATTCTTCAATAGGACATCAGCACTTGCCTAAACAAGATTCTGAACCATGGGCTAAATGGTGGTGGGCAAGAGCAACTATTTACTTCATGCAGTCTCTCAGGATAGAATGGATTTATGGCCATCAATTTTAAACAACACTACTGTTGTCTCTTCACATTTTACCTGCCTCCATTATTCATTTATGTTGATTTTGATTGATGAAGACACTTTAAAAAAGGAGGGGAGAAAGGAAGAGGTGGAGAGGAATACTTTGACTGTTTGGTCTCTAATTTCTGTAAATTTACAGTTCATACTGCAAGAGTATTAGTCAGAAGAAATGTCAACTTTCACGTTTTAGGAAGGGTTTTTCCTTTTACCAATCTTTCTTCTTTTTGAAAGATTGGAAGTAGGGTGCAAGCAAGTGCTTCTGATACATATCTAATCACTGCAGAGGCTGCATATCACACTGCAATCAGCCAGGAAAATCAATGTTGGTCTTTCTAATGAAAAAGTGTTAAGACCTGTGCAAAACCTCTTTTACATATTTACTTCCTAAGCCATGGCTAATTAAGTTTTAGGCTGGTTTGAGATATCAAAAATTGCTCGGATCACAGAACTGAACCCAAGCAGAGTAGTTACAATTTCTTCACTCAAAGTGAAAGTATCTGCCAGAATGCTCCTCTTCTGACTGTATGGAAGTCACAAAGAAAAGGCCCAGCTTTGGCTTGTTTGCTTCCAAGTATATGGTATTTACCGATCTCTCATTAAAACATCCTGACAGAATACAGATTATGAACCATCCGATACATTTCTTTCCTTGGGAGGCTTATGTCTGAGGCCTGGGGGTAAAGAGATTCCGAAGAGTGGTTTAAATTCAGTCCACTCCTCTCAGAGTTTTAAATGAGCTTCTGAGCAAGCACTACAAACTTGCCAAGCTCTCTGCTTACTTAGGGAAAAAAAAAAGAAAGAAAGAAAAAGACAGACACATTCACCACATGTTTGCATCTCTCCTGCTCGGAGATCTGCCCCTGCACATGCTGACGGTACTGTTGAACTGACTGCCCGTAGCCAAGGGAAGCCCAGTACCCTTCTGAATATTTGGCTGCAGGATTTCCTTTCTAGTTCCACCCCTTTTTGAGCTTTGAACAGTATAATACAGCAAGAGAAGCAGTGAAAAAAAAGGACAGATAAATTATTAATAAACTATCATCAGATATTAGAGTCACCACCACATTCAAGAATCATCCCCTCTACTGCAATTTTTGTGTCTAAAATGTTGGTGTTTTAAAATGGCTGCAGACTAGGGAACAGAGCTTTGCTCTTCCCTATTATCTTTGCAAATGTGGGGTTACAAGCTTTATTTGTAAAAAGGAAAACTTGGCTTCCAAGAAATAATAGGTGAAGGGAGGAAGAGTCTGTGGAACTGCTGAATGCACAAAAGCCTGCTGCTTGACCACTCGGTTCGTTTTACAAAGCATAATTACATCTGCCTTTTTTTAATATTATGCGGTTCTTATTATTACTTTCTGCACCATCTTTCATGTTTCAAGGGAGTAGGCTGCTACTAACTGGTGTGAGGAAGAAACTCATTCTAATTACTCAGTATTTCTGCAGAGGCTGCAATGGCCACTCCTGGAGATAGAAAAAGAATGCGTGCAAAATTCACCATTTCTGGCTCTTAAACTTCCATCTTCCCAATTTTGACTTTTCGAAATTATCTGCTCTTAATACAATGCGAGTTGTCAAAGGCTGTCAAATAAATGATAAACTCTCAGGAAATAAACATCTCTCCCCTAGTAGGTTTGTATATATTGCTGCAAAAGAGAAGAATTCTAAAAGTAAATAAACACATGGGAGGATTAGAGAAGCAATAAACAAAAGCATTTCCTCATTTTGAATTTAAGAAAATAGGAGCCTCTTCCCAGCCATTGCCAGGAAACATTACTGCACAAAGGTGAAGTTTGTGCTAGCTAAAATATTATTTAAAGCTAAGGCATCTGGACATGCATTCACACATACATGCACCCATAGACACACACACACACAGCGTGTATATCCCCATTCAAACTTTAAATCAAGTTTCTACCATGCCATTATGGATTGATGGGCAGAGGATTTTAATACCAGTTTGGAACAACACAGGCACAGGGCTCCTTGTTTCAAGATGATCAAGATAATGCTGAAACGTTTTAGTCCTAATGAAGGAGTTTACAGGGTTCTTAATCCCCGCACCCCATCTCACTTCTCCCGCAGTCCCGCTGAAAGCTTTAAAACAGTCCCCAGCACTAACATGGTACAGAGCCTGTTGAACATGCTGATCTGCTCATGATTACTCTTTGCCACTGTAAAACAATCTAACTCCTCAAGTGAATGGAGTCTGTAGCAACAATGGTGTTATTGACTTGTTGCTCCAGCTCTATTTAGTTATTACCCTCGAGGCCACAATCAATAGACTTTGCACCAAGTCAGCCTAATAAATCCCAGGCTTTCACTGGAGCTTTGCCAGGAACTGCTAGAAAATCTATGGCAGTCAAACACTTAGAGTATGAATAACATAGAAAGCTGTACTGACAGCTGTATAAATTAATTAACAAGGAATGTTCTTATTCTTTTAAGAAGATCATAATGCACGTTTACCATGATTTAAGGAGTCACAGGTAGAGCAACAGAAAAATTACCTCTGTGCTTTCATTTAAAATAAGAATCAAATATGATTAAAACCCAAACAGCTTCAGACTACTTTTTCCTCCCTTTGATTATTGGATGTGCAAAAATGTGCATTCGCATTACTGCTGTGGCTGTTTAATTATTCCAAGTTAGATTTAAAAAGGAACCTAGCCCAGCAACTACCGACCACTTAGTGTGAACGGTGCAGGCATTTTAACTCGATAAATGTTGATTGTTGTGTGCTTGTGTTACCATATCCTGCATCTGCAAGGGGAATTTAAATTGCATTTGTAATGCAGTGATTAAAACAGAAACAAAAGGAAGGGGGGAAGCAGTTGTTCAAGAAATAAGAGGTTGGTCACTAGTGAATTTCAGGTTCTTTCAGTTCCTCCTGTAGTAAGCAAATATTATGCAGACTCAGCTGCGAGGCGCTTGATCGCAGTGTCCAGAGACATGCTGAACCTACTGTAGTAAAAGCTTGGTGCCAGCCCTGGAACAAAAGAATCTCCTTTTTGCACGTTGAAAACAAACGCAACAGATCAATAGGCTCTTACAACTGATTTGTTGCCCCAGTGGTACTTTCTGGGAGCATTCAGCTTTCCTAATGAGTGTCACAGCTCTGATGTGAAGCAACAGGCAGGCTCAGGCAGTGCTCGACAGTCACCGCACAGTGATGGCTTGTGGTGGTGGACCCAACCTTTGGAGAGATGAATGCGCGAGACTGAGTCATGGCATCCTTTGCATCTTAGGCAAGGGAAGCTTGGACAAGGAAGAACTAAGCTGTGCAGTTAGAATGGGAAAGATGAGAGTCATCTCCATGGCAGAACCAATCTTGTGTAAGGCAAGGGAAGTCAGACCCAAGCGGCGATTTTCACCTCTGCTCTGTGCACCCAGGGCCGAGGTTACTGCCTACTCTTGGGTGGGTGCACCCTCACGTCTTACTAGACCACCCAGTCAAGGTGTTTAACCCATCCCACTCCTGGTGATGGGCTTGTGAGAGGCCCACAACAGCAATCAAACCTGCCCCATCTAAGGAGGTGGTGACAAGCAGATGGGGGCACAGATACTTTCAGGTGGAAAACAAGATGTCTTTCACCACTGAGCTTTGTGAGCATGTTCTTGCCCTGAGGATGGACACCACCACCGTCCACAGCTGGTTGTCAAAGTCTTTTCAAACAGCTGGATTTTGAGTGGTCATTTTGGTACTGCTCATTACCAGCAAAGAGATGAAATTCATTTCGCAGCTCTCGGTTCTTCTCCTCTATGGACAAATACATTTAGTATCAAATTTTAAGTCCAGAAGTAGGGCTTTCAGGAACTTCAGTGGTTCTAGGAATTGATGAAGCAATTTCTATCAAAGTTTCCAATTTCTGTTTAAGTCCTCCTGCCCCAAAAAGGACTCGTGAACCTTTTGGGAAACAAAAAAAGTTACACTTTGCATTTATAACTGACCTCAAATGTTGAGGTTATTTCATTGCTTCTGAGCATTGCTCCTCCCTTCTCTCTTTCCATTTCAAATATGCCAGATGACTTTGTTTTAAAATATCCCTTTCTATACAGTCATCTGTAAAATATATATGCATCAAATAAAAGAGCTGCTTGGGAATTAGGACACATTTTCAAGAACAGTAAGTGAAGTGGAGAGCCAGAGTTTCTGAGGGCTCAGTGCTGTAAAAAAGGCTTAATTTTATTATCAGATGAATATCTGTCCTTTCAAAACATGACTTCTCTTTTACAGGGTCAGTTTCAGCACCCAAAATTGTATCATCAAAAGCAGCGTTCATATCTGAAAATTTAGGATGGAGAATTCACTGAAATTAATTTGACACAACAGGGAAGTGCACAGGGCCTTATGGCTCTCCCCCTGGCAATGCGCCATCTGAGGCGACCATATGTCATTGTCTGGCACCTTATTAGCAGAACGGAGTTCCTCTGTGTTTGGGTAAAAAGCCTTCAAATCCTGCAGAGTTTCTGAGTCCCAGTTCATCCTTGAGGTTTCTTGTGTTCTGTGACTATTTTATTCACTAACTTTCTGAATAGTCAGTCTGTCACTGCAAAATGCTGATACTATTTTCATAATGAGCTGAAGCAATAACATATAAATATTTTCAAGCAGCTATTTTAAATATGATATCTAAACTCCCACATCTTCATTTTGTGTGTGCCAAAATGACTTCACACAATAGGGTTCAAATCTAAACATCCATGCCAATTCTTGACCTGGTAGTGAGACTCAGGGTGGGTGGCAGCTAACACACAGAGCATCGCAATGTTGGCATAGCTCAATATGTGGAAGACAGAGACTGAATATCTAGGACCTGCCAAAAGCAACAGTGTTTGATCTAGTGCTGGCATCCTCCTTCTTTCTGAGCCAGTTTGCAGCAAGCTCCACCACGCTGTCAGGAAGCACTGTACTGCTGGAAGCCGCTGCTTTGCTGATGAGATTTAAAACTAAGCTCCTGGTCTTTTGGGAGTCGTTAAAGATCCTGAGATAAAAGTGAATCTCATTAGCCAATCTTAAGAAACTCATATGAAGAGGGACTGTAGAAGGAGAAATAGCTGTTTATGAGCACAGCAATGCAGAATTTCATTAAGTTCTTGCCCACATTCTGCATCCGACCAATACAGAAGAACACAACTACAGAAACACCTAACGATCCCCAACCTCTCATTTCATAACATCTTCAGAAAGGTTTATTATCAGATTTACAGTATTATCCAGTCTATTTGTCTTTTCTCCACTGCTCATCTTGATCCAGGCCCCCTTAGTCCCACTCCATCCACCTCTGCACACAGCTGGCACAGCTGAGCTGTGCCTGTCCTCACCCCTTTTATTCAAGCCACAACATCTCCCTGGCTGCCCGTCCTCCACCAAGAACCAACTTCAATGACACCGCAAAGCATGAAACAGTTTCCCAGTTTTGGTCTGCCATGCAATTACACTACCTATTTACACTTTGAGCAACCTCAGCAAAAAAACAAGCAAACCTAACCTAACTTTTTTAAGCAGGCTAAGTGTAGGCTAAAAAAACTGACAGATTTCTTTTCTCTTCTCTCTTCCTTCTCTGGTCATTGCACTGCATGCAAATCCCTTTCCCCTCAAAATTCTTCTTTCATGAACTAATTTGATGGTCTTATTTTTAAGCACTGTAACAACTGTCCTTAACAGTAATCAAATAACAGTATTTTTCTCTAAGTACTTAGGTTTCTTAACTTGTATATGAATATGGACAGTAATTCCCAGGCATACAGCCACCGCAAGGTAGAACTTCCAATAAATTGCATCACTCTGGAAAGCGCTGCCTGCTACACTCCACTGTAATTGCTTCCGCTCCTTGAAATAATCTCATCTGAAATGGAGTTTTGGATTTTTGCGGGTGAGAATCCCAAGGGCTACCACAGTGATAGCCAACTACCCATAACCAATAATTATAAGCTCGCCAAAGCATCCTCTTCCTCTTTTTAGTTCTCTGATTTTCATATTCTTGAGGGCTGGCCCAGGAACTCTGGCCAGTAACAGACAGCCATTTGACAGCACAGATTTATAGGATGAAGAGTATAAATGGAAATACAGAACAGTTGAAAAATTGCTTTTTAATTCAATTTTCTGAAAAACAGTCCTACTCTTAAATGCACTTTGGATGGAGACCATAAACGTTTGTACAACTTCTCTGGCTTGTTTTCTAAACTCGAATGTGTGCTATCTCACTTTAATCTTAACTGCTTCTTAAGGTGATAACACTGAACAATGTGGCTCTAGAATACACAGGCCAAATGAGAAGCAGGAAACATTTTCCTTTCCAACAGGTCTACTGAGGTATAACAAAAACTCTTGAGCACTAGATTAGCACTGAACATAAATGATAACATTGTATGGGGCTGAATTTTCAGTGATTTGTTCCTTTCTAGCAAATGTTCTGCACCTAACTGGCTTTGGGAAAGGATCCATGCAAAGGTGGTATGGCCTAGCCTGCTTTAATGGGGTGGTGCCCACCAATAGGTCCTCAGGATTAGAGCAAAAGCATCCTCCCTCCAAGTAAGGCAGCTATTTACTTGTGTTGCTTCAAAATTGTTTCGTTGTGATAGACTGGATCAACCCAATCTAAATGTTTTGATCTGTTACACATGTGGAAAATGAAATACTGGCACATGAACAAAAAGCAGCTGCTTTCTAAGTGCAGTGTCTTAATGGCCTCTATACAGAGCACAGCACAAGTGAGTTAGTCCTCTACCAATGGAGACTGCTTTACCCTCCAGTCTTCATGTAACGTAGGAAAGGCAACTCAATGCCTGCTTTAAATGACAGAATTAAGCTAGATGTAACTTGCAAATTGATTAATTTTCTCAGCAGACTGAGATTGATCTAAATTTTCTCTTTTGTGCTGTAAGTATTCTACGCTTGTCCTGAAACAAGTTAACTGAAATAAATTAGTCAGTGTAGAATAAATTTAAAGGGACACTGACAGGTTTAATTTAGCCCCAAATTAAGGATAAAAGCGAGAACAATATAAAATAAATATTAAAAAGTCAGCCTGAAAAAAACAGAAAAGCTTTTGTGAAACTTCTTAAAGGAAATAATTTCCATTTAAATAATATTCACAACCTGCAATTGAGTTCTGTGGCGAAGGTGAAATTTACTTTCAGCTAGGTGACACCCGCAAGTTCACTGCAACTCTTCAGCTGCAACCACCAACAGCAAGCAGACTGCAACGAGCAAATGCAGTATTTCTAACAATGATCCAAGGTCAGCTGTTGACAGTTTAAATACATTGCTGTCTTGCTAGTGTAATATTTTAGGGAACATTCATAAGCATTTCAAATATTTTAGAAGATGCTTATGATAATAGACAATACAATCACTGCTCTGTTCCAGGGGTCCACGTTGCCAGAGGTCCTCCTGAACTGGTGCACCATCCTATGTACTTGGAAATCCATGTACCCGACCACCAGCTTCACCCACTTGAACGAATACAGCAAAGAGGCAGTTCTCCTAAGACCTGACAGCATAACTGGACTAAAACAGGAGACAAGAGTTCATTCAACGAGCAGTTAACAAGTAGCTTAACCTAACTGGTTTTGTGCCAGTTTGAAACAGTTCCCCTGTATTTTTCCTCTTTCTACTTCAGTGTCTGAACTGCATATATGTTAAAAAAACCCCAAAGGTTTTCAGATGAGTTCTGTTAAACTGCACTTTCCCACTCTGTTTTTCATTCCTTCTTTGGTCATGAACCAGTCTAAAGCTCACAGCTGCATAGGGAGCACTGAATGCAGCACCTCCTGTAATGGGAACTCAGGAAAACATACATGCCCTCTTCCTGTTGTATGAAATAAGACGCATGGCATCCATACCACAGATGATCAGCCACCCGTCATTAGATCTCAAGTTGCTAACTGAGTTCAGAACTATCGCATCCTATTTTATTTACAAGGTACTTTAAAATAGGAAATAAAACTTGATGTGCTGAATAAAAGAAAGAAAAGGAATGACAACAAGTACTGAAATTCTTTGTAAAGGAGCACGACATTATCCATGGCTGCAATAAATCAGCATTGAAAAGAGTTTAGTAACGCCATTGAGTAAAAAGTAGACAAAGGAAGTGTAAGGGTATTTCTAATAGCAACAAATACATTGATTATATCACCCTGACGGTGATAAATATGGTGATATCAGCTGTCTTACTGCTTGACTGGATAAAATAGCATGTATTTTACCAGCCTATGGGATTAAAACCTGGAGGTGGCAAATTGAATTGGCATTAAGAATAATGTTGGCCTTTGTAATCCATTTTTTTTGCTTACTATATTGAACAGGACAAAACTTACATTTAAAGGAAAGCTTTATTTGTCACACATATGATCTTAACTCAATAACCAAACAAAGCTTTTCTCTCTTCCTAAATCAGTATAATAATGGCAGTTTTGTTTAAGCTGCTTGTTTGTACAAAAGCCTGTAGATACATAGACCTTAGGGTAATCCTATTGCTGAAAGTTAGACCTAAATGAAAACAAATCTTATGAGCAGATCTCTATTTTGAAGACAGCTCCATTCAAATCGGCTATGCTGATTATACTGTGAGATAACCTGGCACACCATTTAAGGTTGATCACTTTAGCAAACAGGAGCTCTGGGCTGCAATTTTCTAATCTTTCATTTTCTGAGATAGCAAAGACCCCCACAACGACTTCATTAGGGAGTTCACAACTTCAGGCCACAGATTCTTCAGGGAGAAAGAAACAGATGATAAAGCTTAGTTTTAAAGCTCTGTGTTAGATTCTTCAGTGATGCTGGATTTTAGTGGTCCTGCATGTTGAAAAGCAAGTTCCACTAATCAGAGCATAGAATGACAGCAGCTCAACTTCTTCTGGTCTGAATTAACATCTACACAACACTAATGAAAACGATGTGCAAAAAGCTGACCATAGTTTTACTGTTCTTAAATTAAATATTATTCTAAGGAATAAATAATATCTATCAGGGATATAGTGATGGGAAAAGGGAAAACTGAAAAAAATATTTCTTAAAAACTAACTTTTCAGTGGGAAACAACCCCCCTGTACTAACAAAAAGTTGGTAGATCCTTATCTTTTGCAACTACATCGGTAGGGTCAGTCACTTTCTGTCCACTGGTTACTTCCATGTAGATTTAATCTTTAGAAGAAACTTCATTTTCTCTGTGAAAACATTTGCAGAAGAGAACTGATAAACTCTAAATGTAACAAGGGCAACTTCCATTTTCCCCCTTCTTCCACCTTTTCTACTGAAGTGGATAGAAACAGTCCCCACTGAAGAAGCAAAAGGGTTGGCTCCTAAGGGTTGAATAACCAAAGACAACACCATCAGTGATGGCTTGAGCACTCCTTGCAATCCTACAGCTCCCTGTGACCTGCTCAGATGAGTCTGGAGTCCTTTTTCAAATGCATGTGCATGGATTTGATTGTGGTGTGTGCAGAAGAAATATTGCCTCATGGTATTAAGTCCTGAAGAGAAATTTCAATATCAATTTTCACTGCTTGAAAGAAAAACTCCATGCTCCTGATAACTCCTATTACCCCTACAAAGAGATTTTATGATAAACCCTCTGATATGGTCCACAGAGAGATGGGAAAACTGCTGTCAAGCTGGCTGGCCTTTCCTCCTCTCCTTCAACTCCCTCCACGCTACACATACACTGAGAGGAATGACTGGGCTTGCGCTGCCTGTTCATTGCAAACTGCATTTGCTGCAGCAAGAGCACAAGTTTTAACAAGTCTGCTGACTTCAATAGCAGCATTTACTAACACAACAAATGTTCACCAAGTCAGGAGCTCTTTAGAGTAAGGATTACAGATCTCAGAAGGAAAAATAAAGTCTAAACAAGGGAGCTGATGGGCTGACTCTGAAAGGACAGATGATTTGGGCCTTATGTGCGCTAAAAGCTTCAAAAGTCATATTGCTTTTTCTCTTAAACCCTCTGTTTATATGCTCAACCCTGCCTTTCCCCTCTGCTTTCTACCTAAGATCTTACTTCTTCCTCTGTACCTGAGGCTTTTTATCCCCTTCTGTTTTCCTTCCTTGTCTGGTTCCCACTCCCTGTTACCATAAAGCAGTTTGTTTCTCACTCTTTTTGACTCTTTTGTTTACCCTAAATCTTTTTAAAGATTATTTTCTCCCCCTACTCCCCCCAATAAATCCATTAGGCAAAGTGATTAATTCATTGTGCTCCAGCAATGTGCCCCAGCCATGTTTTGAAATGGGTGACGTGTCATTGCACATGGGGGGATATGAAGGGGCTGAAAGAAGTGATTTTGCCTTTGTTGAACAGGGAACCTGTAGCAGAGCTTCAGTTCAACTCTGTATCTTCAAGTCTTGAAGACACCATTTAACTTACTTCACTTTGCACCTCCTGTTGGCCTGTGACTGAACTTAAAACTGACACTATGGTCTAAAGGGCTCTCATTGGATTATCTCATATAGCTAAGCATGGGAAATCAGAAAATGTGCATTGATTAGAAAGACAGTTATTGCCACATATATTCATAGAAGACTCTTCTAACTCAGAATCCAAGACTGAACACGTCAAAGTAAAGTTCAAGGGTACCATGTGACAATCTACCTCCTCCTGTCACCCCAGTTCTAAATATGAGACATGATCTTAAACCTTTCAAGAATGAGGTTTTATCTCCTTCCCAGTGCTCTCTTTGTTTGTATTAGCTACAATAATGCTAGATATTCTTGTTATCAACATAAATATCTAATCCCTCATTCAATTTTGTAAATTCTTGGCTTCAGTGAATTCCAGAGGCAATGAACCCCTCAGACTGATCACACACTGTGTGAAAAGGCAGGTCTGATTCTGGGAGCTAAGCCAAAGCGGGGACCTTGTTGGTACAGAAAGATATTCTTAATTGCAGAATGAACACTTTTTCACAAAACCAGCCTGTGCATATCTGAGCTCTCCGTTGGGCTGATGATGCGACAATTTCTTAAGTCTCCTCAACTCCTTGGTCCAGTTGAAAGTCAGGAGAAATGAGGAAGTTAGTAATTCCGGTAGAAGCAATGCCACTGGAAGAGTGGTATATATATTCTTTTTCTTCTTGACTTATTCATACACATCATTTGCCTGCTTCTTGACAAATGAATTTTCTGGACAGCACTGCTCTCATGGCACATCAAGGCTCATGAACATGGTACACCAGGGGAAATAAGAAATGGATTTTATTAAGTTTATTAGCAGCTAAAAACATGATACTTCAAGGCTGGAAGTAAAATAATCCACCTACACAATTTGAGTGGAATGAACATTTGGCTTCGACTACAGCTCATATGTAAAATATAAATCCAGTTTCTCCATTGGAAATCCTTTGGGGTCTGTTTTCACACTACCTTGATCAAACCAAGAATTAAAGTTCAAGCTGGCTTCCATTCCCACATGGCAATATGACCTACATGTTTGTATTAGTGGTGCTACTCCTTCCACACCTCTCTTCATATCAGTATTTCCCCCAGCTTCTCTTTCCTTCCTTTCCTTTCTTTCAAAGTTAAAATGAGTTTTAACACTACATAGACAATATATTGTGAAGACAATGGAAAAAGTAATTCAAAAACTTATTATAGAAAGAGTGACTTCTAAATGAGGTCCCACCTCTCTGACACTAGGTATCACATATGGAAAAAGCAGTTGCTACTGCATATAAATGAAGCAAGAAAAGATTGATCATATTTTGCAAGAAAATTCTGAAGCTCAATAGAGTTGCTTATAACCTAAACAACAGAGAAAATCGCAGAGCTGCATGCTCAAGGCCATTAGAGAAAATGGATTTGTGAGAATTGGGACTTCTGAGTTCAGTCCTGTCCCAGACACTCAGTGTGTCTCCTGGGGTTTCCTGTCTACCAGAACTCTTCCATCTGGAAAATAAAGGTAAGGCTCACCTCCCACAAAGGGTGCTGCAAGGCTTAGTTCATATCTACAGTGCTCTGCAGCTAGTGGATGACAAAAGGTATCAATACCTGAAATACTGTTTTACACACCTAGTACCTGCATTAAACAGTAGTGACACATACATTACTAGAAGATGACAGATCTGATTTCTTCCCAGATCTCACTCTTTGTACCCCGGAAAGCAGCTGAAAAGCAAAAAGCAGTGTTGCTGCTGCTCTTTCTGCAAGGTTCTCAAACCAAGACTATTGCCGTGATGGCCTTTCAGCTGTCTCGGACACTTCACTGTCCCTCACTCAGGGACACTTTGTCAGTAGTCAGGCTGGCAGGCTGAGGTTAACAGATCAGGAACAGCTCAGATGACTTCTGTTCACTACTATCTTCAGGTTGCTGTTATTTCTGTGGCAACTCAAAGCTTCTGGTTAGCATGGGATGGTATGGGCTCCAGTTTGAGGACATCCCTCACTGACTGAGGAAGCAATGACTCTGACAATCTAGTTTGCCTTCCCAAGGTGTGGAGGCTTCAGTAAATAAAGCTCCAAAAGCCACTGTTATGAGAACAAATGGGATCAAAATTGATGGGTAAGTAGGAGACCACATCTAGATACCAAATGAGATAAAGGCAACGAGGCAGCAGTTGCCAGGGCTGGATGTTCTAGCAGCGGAGTGCAGGGACACAATAATAAACTCCTATTAATCACTTTCCCATGTACAAGAGAGAGTTAAATCAGTTAATCATGTATGTCATCAGAAGCTGGGTACTACAGTGCAGCTCAGAAAGTCAAACAGGTAGTGATCACTCCTTATCTGTAAAAGCAGCCATGTTTTAATATATGGTGCTTCACCCCACCCTTTCCAGAGAAGACTGATAAGCAAAATGATGAAGCTTTAATGAGCTTAATTGCAAATGCCTTATGTTCTTGCACTGTTGCCAAACAGCTACTTCAACATCCAGCAGTTTACTTAATAACTCCCCCCTCCTCTTCCCTACCCCCTCCAAGCCCAGTAACGTAATTATTCTTGTGGCAACCCCCTATTTCATGTTTCTTTATTTATTTCCCCTCTTCCCTTCCCTGAATTACTGTAAATGGGTATCTTTGAAAAGAGGGTGGCAGGCAGCTTTTGGTACAGGGCTTACCAAGAAGCCCTCCATCAAAGGGGCCTTTGTGAGCATGCTCTGGACTGAGGCCAATCAGATCATCTTGCTGTCTGTCTCTGAAGAAAATTCGCCCCTGGTATGCAAGCCAAGCCAAGCACTGTAGACAGGGTGACTGCACTCCTAGTCCAACCTGTCTTAGTTGAGTGAAAAAATGCTGAAGGGAAAATTACCTGTTTGGCTCCAGATTGAATTAACTTTTTAATATACAAGTATGTTTATTATTTTTCCTTAAAAGTGCCTGCCTATCTAATATATTCATTAATGTTATCTGGTCAGTTCGCTTGAAATATTATGAAAAATGTGCAAATGCAATAAGGCTACAGTGCTTAGAGGCAGAGCAAGATGTATTTTCTAATTATATGACAGAAAACGACATTGTTATTAACAAATGACAGTACAGAGTAATCTCCTTATGCTAAGGCTCGTGCAAGCTAGGATGTCTTGTCCCTCATGTCTTCTGTACTGGGAGACATGGATGACCTCGACACCAGCTCTTTCCCCATTCATTGATCACCACAAAACCTCAGCATCAAACCTACTGGAACTCTCCTGGAGCCAGCTTCAAAACCCTGGCTCCCTGGTTTCTGAATGCTACAGCCTCTATTCCCCAGAAGATCCTCCTGCTTCATCCTTTGCCCTCCCAGTTGAGTTCCCAGTTGAGGGACTCTTGCAGACTGTCTTTTACTCCATACTCAGAAACCTTGCATTGTCACCATCCTTGAGTTGCTTCCCAAGTCTTTTAAGAGATTTGCCTGTACTAGTTGGGACTGTAGATGGAACGCTGAAAGCTTCTGCCTGCATTCAGCTCTTTCTCCCCTTCTCTTGGCCAGGCTCTCTTCTCCTCTGCTTGTATGCCCCAGCCCCTGCTACTATCTGGAATTCCTCCTTCCACTGCCACTTCCTCTCGCAGCTTCTTCCTGCTCTGTATGTGCTCTTGACTCTTTTGTTCCCCTTTTTAGAAACACCTTGTAAGTGCCAGACAGGAATTTCCCTACACCATGTCCTGCATTAAGCAACTGATAATGGCAGAAACAATAGAGAGTTATGTCAGTAGGGTGCCCTAACAAAGAGCAGAATTTAAATGAGGAGGCAGCTTTGGTCTTTGGCATTTGTCCACTATAAATGACTCTTCTTCTTTTATTAGCATGTCTAGTTTAAGTGGAACACATTGTAATTTTAAATGGACAATAATAAAGAAGGATCATATGTTCTACTCTTACATGTGCACTTAACATTCCCTGGGGGTCCTCTCCCCCTGCCATTCCCTCTCTTTTCCCTACAACTGCCCTCCAGATTTCTCACCATATTTAATGATCTTTCTTTGTCCTGTTTTTGCTCTCAGAAGAATCCAAAAGTTCCAACCCAGAGCTATATGAAGTAAAACAGCACAAGCAACTACAGCAACCTACTTGTGCATCACTCTTGCTCACAAAATGTTTTGCAAAGAGTATAGAAGGAAACTCAAATGATAGAATATATTTACAAAAAAAGCTGATCTTAAACTCACCCTGGTTGTTCCTCTGAAAACGTAAATGGCACTAGGAAACTTCTTAGTCCTGGTTCAAATAACAACCTGCCAAGCTGCCTTTCAAAGCTCTCCATCACCAAGCAGGAACAAGGTTACAGAAAAGTTCTTCCTTAATTAGCCATTCCTTCTCATTACTACTCAAAAGAGCTGGGCTGGTGTCAAGAGCTTCTGACTATATGCCAGATTTTGCAAACTAATCCAAGTTAAACCAACCACTGACTTATTTTAAGTCCTCGACAATATAGCCCCATAACCAGTTGAACTGGTGTGAAAGAAAGTCACACCATAGGTAGAAACCTGTGTCCAACACTTCCTCACAGCACTGTTGCCAAAGTTATGCTCATGAAACTAGAAACTAAGTTTCCCACATACCTGTGCATTAAAAAATGAGATGCCAGCTGTGTAGTGAGCTTTTCCACTTATTTCTCTCCCCTGTATCTCCTCACAAGTTAATGTATCTGAGAACTAGGGTTTCAAAGTACTCAGAATAATAGCAACAAGAAAATACAGACAAAAAAAAGGGGGCTGTGCAAGACAATCTTTCCAAGATGGACTGCAGGAGTAGGTTTAGAAATGTCCTTCTGTAGTCCAGACACTGGTTTTTAATTGTGATTTTGACTGATTCCTTGACCATCAACACAGCCCTTACCCAGTTTGCCATTGGTTATCAAGCGAACCGAAGTATTGTTAGTAAGCCTGATCAAAGCACAGAAATTCTTCCATGGAATGTGCGAGCCCATGCTAAGGGTTAGTGATGTTATTATTGACAAAGACTAGGTTTAAAAACAAAAGTTCTACTGTGCTCTTGATTTTCATTTACCGGACTGTGGGTTACAGCCAGGAAGACCTATCTTTTTTGAATGCACATATCACAGGCTGATTTTTATTCACTTTAACTGTGATCAGTTTTACCTGGCCCTGAAAAATTACACCAAACACAGCCTTGTTTTCCTCCCAGCAGTGTGCAAAAAGAATAATTATTGCATAGCTTCCCACTTTCCCACTTGCAGTCTCCAATAGCACCAAGAAGTATTTCTGGTCAGGTAAAAGCAGAACTGAATAATTTTAGTAGCTTTAAATCAAGGCGGTCAGTATCAAATGCCCTGATTTCTGAAGCACTCCTTGGAATTTTAAAGGGTCTTTCTGGAATCAATCATTCTGGCACATCACACAACCAGGAAAAAACCCTCTTTCTTCCATGCACTAATTTGTCATAGAAATCGGTTCTCTTGACATTGTCTCCTGTGCCAACAGATGACAGTTGAGAGAATATATGTAAAAAGAACCACAGACTAAGCAAGCTACAGATAGCAGATTACAGAGTGAAGAGCAGTCCAAATATTCTATATTAAACCATAAAAAAAGAAGAAACTTGGCTTCTCTTAGAGATAAAGGTTTCTGCTCTATACACTAGTTTTCCATTTTCCAAATGTGCTTTTTTTTTTTAAGGATGGACTACTTGTAAAAAAGGAGTATGATGAGTAATCACAATTTCCCATTAATTCTGCTTCCTATGGGGATTTGCTCCTTGGTGTGATCTCACATGTTTGGCACCAACTGAAACCTGCTTAGTCTATAGCCCAGTGTGTGATGAAATGAAGAGAATGTAAAATGCCCTTCAGCTCCAACTTGCTTGACACTGTCTCTTGACAAAAGGCTGATACAGAAATAAAGTTGACAATCTCAGGGCATGATGTGTATTCACCAACTGTGCATGTGCTAGACTACCACAAGACATGGCAACCACTGACCTGAACTCTGCTTTAGATTTTGCCTTTTTAATATTGCATTGTGGTTTGGCAGAAAACACCAGCGATAACCCATCTGTGTTTTACAGTCACTGAGGAAAGCACCCTCCTGCACGCTGCTCTCCCTGACTTAAAGCTCTCATAATGCTCAGCTGCCAGTTGTTAAATACTGTAGAAGGAGCAACACCCATTTCAGGACCTCCAAGCCCTACACCCAGCACACAGGTCCTCACACTATAGCTCCTCCTTGTTGGATTTTGACATCTAAGAGCTATAAAGCCCTTAAAACACAGCCCATGGATACTGCAAATACAAAAAGGAAAGAGTGTTTGGGCTACAAGGAAACACCCATGGGAAATGTGGTGGTGCAATGTATCCCAAACTGTGATACACGCCTCATTAAAGCCGGTGAGCCTCTTCAAAGCAGTCACACAGGCTGGCCCAGAACCAGGGCCTTCACCACAGCAGTACTTTGTGCCATTGGAATAGCTGCAGAAGTAGCTAGACTTTTTAATTTTTCTTCCAAAAAAAGGTTGTGGATGTCCATTGGGGATATAGGTTTACTTGTGTCCTGCAAGGGGAACATGGAACAAGTCTCACAAAACTCCTGTAAGACAAATTCCTTAACACTCCCAATTTTAGAGGCATAGACAAATGAAGTGAATATCAAACCCAGGATGTGCACAAGGAGCTCCACACCCTGTGTTCAAACCACAAGATAATTCCTCTCCTTTCAGGCCCTGATCCAGAGCAAATCAGTTGGAGTCCTTCTATTGAGTTCTCAATCAGCAGTGTAATCACTTTAGCATGTGTCAGGATTAAAACCAGCCCTCCAAATAAGACCATGTCTACACTGCAAATGCCTTACTGATAAAGGAATACCAGCACAGTAAACAGACAAAGCATTCCTGGGGCGGTGTAAACTTACACTGGCAAATCTGCTCTTTGTAGTGGTATAGTAAAATCATCCCCGCAAGCAAAACAAGCACCATTTTGAGGTATAATTGCATCTACATGTGTAGTGTTTGCTCACTGAGAGGTGTCAGTCTGACCAGAACAGCTGTGCTGATAGAAATCTGCAGCACAGACCTGGCCTGATTTTTTGTTAAAGTTTTAAGTAATTAATAACAATCAACGTTGACTCTCTGGTCCAAGCGGTGTCAGTTTATCTCTTCAGAGGTGTACACAAATTGGCTGATTTAAGAAAGAGAAAGGAATTTAGCATGGTTTCATGGGCTTGCCTTGGCTGGTATTTGAAACAGTGTACAGCTATGGAAATCAGATATACTGTGTGGAAACACCATTTCTGGACACAAAGCCAGGCTTTGTGACTTTACAGCTAGATTTTTCCAAGCCCCTATTCAGCAAAGCCCTGTAGTCATACCCTTCTAGTTCCACAGATGGAGGAAAATGGTGACGTGGAAGAGATCTCCCACATGGCCAGCCGCCCTCCAAGGCTGTGTAATGACACATTGGCTCTTGCTGCAGATACAGATACCTCTGTATCACCTTGTGCTTTAAGAAGTGAGAGCTGGAGATAACAAAAAACCAAACCAAAACCAAACCCCAAACACAAATGTAACCAGCCAAAAATGTGGCAAAAATCTGGCTGGGAAAATTCTTTCAAGGAAAAACATTTTTCCTGGTATGCCTTTGAAAACCAAGAAAAATCATAGCTTAGCCTAGAAGAGCTTCTTTCCATCTCTGGATCACACTGTTTGCTCCTACTGGCATGTTAGGTACAATGCCTATTTTGACAATTTGTCAAGATCCGTTTAAATGGAACCAGATTTGACTTGATGATGTGAGATCTGACAAAATTATGTGAGGAAATCCTAATTTAACAACCAATCCCTTGAATCACAGTTCCTTACCCCCAGTGGAATCTACTTCTGCTAACCTAATGTGAACTCCCTTTTTTCTTTGCTCTTTTGCTTATGCCTAACGCAATCACTGCTTTGTCTGATGAATCTCATGCTCACCCCTGACCAGCCTGCTTCTCTCCACTCCCCCCTGCGCTCCTTCAGAGCAGGGTGTCCGATTTACTCAGCTCGTGCTGTTTGCAACCTTTTCGCTGGACTCTCAGCATTCAAAAGGCTCTTTTTTCCTTGGGATATCTTTGCAGTCACCATCTCAAATCCATTTCTATTATGTCCCCTTCCTCTATGGGAGTAACCTTTCTGAGTTTCCTTTCTTTCATCAGCTCAAAAATCAGTTCAATTTGTGTTTTTGTTATCCTCCAATGACCTACAACTAAGCAATCCTGCTTACATAGGAGCTGGAGAAGACATCCCAGTGATGCTACCTGGTCCCTTCTGACTCCAAAGTCTCTAATTCCCACCTAAGCACCAATATTAATCTTTTTTTTCCATACTGATACCCAGACTATCATTCTGTGCCAGCCAGTGCTGCATAAATCATCTTTTCCCATGTTCCCACATGGAAGAATTAGTTCAATAAAGAAACAGAACTGGAGCCTTGACAATTTCTTGTTTACTACAGACTTTGCCTCCTCAGCTTCTATTTTTTCCAAACTGTCCAAACGAATCAGGTACAAAGTACTTCTCTATTCCCATACTCTAACCAGAAGGCTGTGCTTACTTGCTAAACAGCACTGCAAATTTTCTTCTTTAAAACACCACACTCTACTCCTGTGTGAACCAAGCAGCCACCATTCCCCAGCAGAGACACGGTTCTAAAACCTACCCTGGAGGAAGATGAAAAATGAGATGACTGATTCCTAGCTGTGCATACCTGAGAAAGAAATATGTATTTTCTTCCCTCCCCTTTGCCTTGCTGAGCATGTTGCAGTTGTGATGACATGTCGGAGGTGATTAGGCACTCAGTTTAGATGACACACATAACTTATCCATGCAGCCAATAAAACTTCCACACAACACCTCCCCATCCATCTCTATAGATCCTCTTGATTCCTACCCCAGCCTTCAACACTCAGGTAAGTTATTTATGCCTAAGTGAATTAGCTTGCTAATAATAAGTGGAGTGGAGTGAGCCAGCAGTTTTCTTCCACAAATGAGAAAACAAGTAAAGGGTTCTCATAGCTCAGTGTTGCTGAAAACATATTGGCACAGCTAATTTTGGCCTTACAAGAGCACTAAGGATTCCCTACATTTCCCATACAGGTTAAGCTTATCAGTTCACACTTGTTAGTGCAAAAATCTCTCTTCCTATCTTTGTTTCTGCCACTTCTCTTATCCTGTCACTCTCCTGTAGTAAGTGTACTGGCTGGGCACTTCAGTACCCGTTTCTGCAAACACTCTTATTCCATTACAGAAAGATATTCACATGTACACACAAATGACAGTAGACTTCAGTGTAGTGCTTATCACAGAGAAAGGACAAAACAGCCTAGTGTACCTACTGTATCGCATGCTGCCATACACAAAGATGATCTCTTTTTAAACAGCCTCCATTCTGGAGGAGACAGGCAACACTTCAATTGAATCCTTTCAGAAAAGAATTTCTTCATGCAAAGGACAGAAAGAGGAAAGGAAAAAAAAGTTATCCATGATGATTCATCCCTGCAAAGGTAGCATTTGTAATTTCCTCTCACTTCTGAGCTCCATGGGACTTGACAGGGGTTGGAGTGTCCTGAGTTTCAAGTTTTGGGTTGTTAAACTGCCTCACCATGGGCAGAGCACACCAGCCTGCTGACAAAGTGCTTTCCTCTCCAAAGGAACTTCAGAAACAAGACCTGGCCAGTGATTTTGAATGGAGACACCTATTCTCAGGGGATTGGGATTTGCAGGTGGGGGGTGATTTATTGAGTTTTACAGCTCCTGGGAAATTGGGTATGTGCTGAATTAGACAGGAATGGGTCAAAGGGACTCTGCTGGACACAGGCTGAATTTCATGCTGATCCAGTTATTGCAAAGCACTGCTTGAAGGCCAAAGGGAAGAAGAACTGGGAATAGGTTGAAGATGGAGGGGCCTGCTGGCAAGAGAGCTTCTCTAGGTACATAGGGACTTCAGGCCCAGAGGCAGCACATATGGTGAAGGATCTCAACAGGATGTGAAGCTTGTTTTATGGGCCACTGGACCTTCTGAGAGGTAGGTGAGCTTGTTGAAATCTCCCCAACCAAGTGAAGGAAAACCACAGAGGCAGCATGTGCAACATTCTTCCTTCAAATCCAAATCATTCTACAGCACATTTCTCCACTGAGTGAGAGGTGCTAACCACAGATCCCCAAGGAAAGCAGAGGTCAGGCAAGGTGGTTTCCTCAAACTGGTTTTTGCATGCGCCGGATCCAAAGCAATAATCTGAAGTCAAGTAGCAGCATTTTTCTTTTCAAGTAAAAGAAGATTTCTTTGTATTAATCTTTCTCCTATAGTCTGTTCACTCCATTACTGAGCATTACAAGTGGCACAGAGCTACCACACAACCAAGCTCCCTGAGCCCTCCACATCACATGCAGGAGCAGCTCTGCCATGCAGAGTTCTCTCCACTGCATTGCAGCTGACTTTGTATCTGTGTAAAAGCCCTGTCAGTGGCCTATGTAGACAGTTTTAGCATCTTTGATGCACTAAATTTTGGAGGAAAATTAACAAAAAAAAGAGAATCACAGAATGGTTTTGGCTGGAAAGGACCTTAAAGATCACATAGTTCCTGCCACAGGCAGGGACACCTTCTACTAGACCACGTTGCTCAAAGCCCCACTGAACCTGGCCTTAACATGGAAGAATTCAGGTCTAAGGAGGAAAAGGGAGAATTATCAGCCTGCTTCATAAGCCTCTGAGATGTTCAGAGGATGTGAAATTTCCCTGATAAGTTTGGGATTCCAGTTCAGGGTATTTCACACTTTGCAATTCCCTGTCAGGCTGGCCCGTTTCCACAGACCCCGCCTGCGGGGATCCCGGATCTCACATTAGACCATTTGGAATTTATTTAACACGTGTCACAAAGAACTCAAGACTTGCTTTAGAGGAATAGGCAAATCACTTGTAAGCGTGCATTTACAAGATCAGAAGTCACGGAAACCATACTCACTGCTTGTCAACTTATTCAGGGGAAGTTGTGTCATCAACTTAATATAGCAGTTATCCTTTACCTAGAAGATCAAGCTCACAGTTCCTGCATGTCACCACACTTGGCTACCAATTGCTCAGGAGGAAATTCCTCATTTTTGTTTAAATTAAACTGTGCCAGGAGGGGTTAAAGTCTGAATTCAGCTATCCTCTCTCTCTTCCAGAGAAGATGCAAGAGCCAGACTTTCTGTAGTTTAATCCCCACCTTTTGGGGAAAAAAGAAAAGAAAAACAGAAAAAGAGAAAGCAGGAATTTTGAGTGAAGGTTGCTAAACTACGTATCTCCTCATCACAAGCTGTTAAGGAGACAGGTAGCTAAGCCATTCAACACCCTTTCTTTCATCTGTTACTGTGTTTTTCTCAAACAGTTCGGATCCCATACCGAATTTCTGCCACTGGCATTTTCTCCTTCTACCTTCTCTATTTCATCTCCTACGTGATTCATGGCAACTCCTGAAATGAAGTGAAGGGACAAAGTGATTGAGGGTCACTTTATGATTAGACATGATGTTCTCTCTTGTCCAAAGCCAGGAGACAGCGCTTATGGAAGACAATGTGAAAACATCATCATCCCAGTGTGGTGCCTGGAAACACACTGAGTCCTTCACACTCTGAGAACTGTTCATTCTAAAGGCCCCTCTGGACAGTGCTCCAGCTCATTAAATGAAAAGTACTTGAATTCTGGAAAGGCAAGATCACATTTTCCCCTGCTTCTCCTTCAGAAATTTCGTATCACTTTATTGCAGTACTTTTAAATAAGTATGCCAGAAAACTGTCAGTAGCTTAGCTCCCCCTTCCCCACCACTGCTCTCCTCAGGTAGTCTTTCTTTACTTGGGCTTTCCCTGCCATGAATGAAGCTATGCTATTTTTGTTTTGAGACTTTCAGAATCTGCCACTTTGGGATGTCTCTCCTGTGCGTTAGGTTGCATTTGGTTACACTCCAGAAATGCATGCTGCCAGGTCAAGAGTTTTTCTTCCCTGGGAGTTAATTATGAAAAGTCTTCATCTCTGACATGTACAGCTACTTCTTATTTGCTGCCTACATGCTTTTCACTTTCCTGTCTTTAAATGCGTTGGAAATGGTAACAAAGGAGATAATCCGCCTTTGTGGGTATTCCCATAATTAGCAACACGCACATCTGGATAGAGTTTCAATAGTCCACTGTTATTCAAACAATTTGTAATCACATAGACACTGTAGTGAACCAGCGGACCGGAGCATATAGCTTTTCATTATTATGTGGTATACAGTACCCATAATATACAAATAAAGTCAAAACCTGCAGCAGCAACAATGACACATTCTGTGTGGTCTTATTCACCAAATAGCTCTCTAAGAAGTCTTTATGGAAAGATGCAACACATCCACTAATTATTTGGGGTTGTAACTGGGTAGGAAGTGTAAGAAAACCTTGCTGCATCTGTTTAACATTTTAAAAAGCCAAGTCCAGCAGCATTTATAGGATTGAAAAAATGAAGACTATAAAACCCCTTAGTTATGTGGGCGCAAAGTACCACGTAACACGTAACAGTAGCTGATTTTATAGGATATGTAACAATACATTACCAGCATAGCCAAAGGCAGGATCAAGCCCTTAAAATTCTGTATTGTGATTCGTGCTCAAAGATTTGTTTCAGTCTGGATGCCATGACTCATACTCTCCATTCCCCTCCAGTGCTTTACCCCCTCCTTCCCTGTGACCCAAGCTAACTTTTTATTAAAATACTCTGGATGTAGATTTGGTTTTTTTAAGCCTAGTCTTTATGGACTTCATCCTATGACCTGTACTCACAGGCTGGAGTCCCAAATGGCATGAACGGAGCTACTTCACAAGGACCATGAGACTGGTCTGTCTGGAAATGTTTACTGCAGAAAGAAAAGAGGTTTATTCCTGCTTCTTGGCTGAAGCGTTTTCCTTTTGATGACAGACTGCCCAGATCTCCCCAACACAGAACTAACTAGGAAACCCCTCCCCACCTTGTTTGGCCCCTACACAGCTTTTCAAGCCTTTTATCTAAGTCTACTTGGTATCGCTGGACAGTGCTGAGCCACTTCTATGTGCTATATCAGAAGTTTCAAAAGGTATCTCTGCTAGTTGTTGACTACAAGAATTTATGTTAAAAATTCAATATGTGAAGAATGCACGATTCACTTAATCAAACTGGTTTATGAAGAAACAGCACAGGGCTGTAAAAAATTCAAGTCTGACATTTCTCCAAGTCAAGGATTGCTAAAGGAGAGTACGCATGAGTGAAATGATTTATAGAGAGAAGGCGGTTGCCAAGTGGGTGAATACAGCTTAATGATGATAGCCTGGAATTGTAAGTCAGGAGTTCTCTGCATGGCTTTTCTTGGTAATATTCTATCTGAACCAAAGTAATATTTTTTAACCTTTATGTCTATTTGCATAATACAGAATAACATAAAAAATAACCGCAGTGTTACCTTTCTCTCCCCAACACCTGCCAGTCCTACTTTGCATCTTCTGCTGCTTATCTGAGCAACTCTGAGTTTGGATGAGCTTGAAAATGTTTATTTCTAGCAGGAGGACAGTGTTCGTGAGTTGTAGAGGCTCCTGGGGCTTTTGGTGGCAAGACCAAAGTACAGACGGTATTAAGCTTTCCCTGCTGCTCTGGGATAAAGGGTATTTCAGAGCCATCTAAGACCAATATTTTTCCCACTCTCCCTTCTCCAAATTCTGTGAAATGCTTTTTGACTGACGTTATATCCAGCAAAGGTTGTTAAACTGAGTTGTAGTAAATATTCATATTTCATAATTCATTTTCAATATTCATAATTCCATTCATAGTTTAGAAAAACTTTTGTATTTACACGGTCCTATTAAATAATAATCCTTCGACAACAAAAGCCAATATTCACCAGATCCTGACGTCTGCACGTGGCACACATTCTGGCAGCACAAATCCACATGACAATTATCTGGGTGTTTCGCCTACCTCCGAGTGTTACAGATCTAGGGGGCATTGACAACAGATGCTTTCCAGCCAATCCGATACTTTTTTTCAACCAAATACAAGCAAAGAATTTCTTCTTGTATGTGACAACACGCTCTTATTTCTCAAAGGTATTGTACAGCTACATTAATGCATGAGAAATGTGTTGAGGTGATGAGCTGAAAAACACAATGAAGGTGCCAATCAAAACTTAGAATACTGACAAACACGGAAGAAATTCAAACCTGCACACAAAAGCTGAAGCTCAAGGCCCATGTGAAATAAAAAATACTCACACAGCATTAGAAGAGTTACCTTTGATTAAAAAATTACACTTTTTTGTTCTTATGAAATCCGATGTTTCATTTTTCAGAAGTAAAGTTACAATAAGCAACCAAATCTCTTGCACAAACTGTGCAGGGTAAGCTAATTTTGAATATAACTAAACAATATATCAGCAAAGTATTCCTTTCAGCTTCCTGGAGACTTGTATATTGCCAATTTATAATTAGTTGCAGATTTTCAATTACTTTCTAGCTAACAAAACAGTTTCATTTGCATTGTTTACTTGCCACTTAACTCAAATTGTACCCAAATTGGTTATTTTAAAATGTGACACAGATTTTCAGGGCCAAAGCAAATTCTATATATTTTAGTGTAACAAGCATCTGTATTTCAGTCTTCAGTGATAAAAGTGTACAGGATTTGGCCCAAACTCAATCAATTCCATCACAATCTCAAAATGCCTCCTGTGCAATTTGTCAAAAGCAGATTTCTTGGCAACAGCACATAAAACTACAGCAACATATAATGAAGAACATAGTCTCAGAAAATACGCAAAGTTTGTTTTGTGCACTAATTGAAACTGGGAAACCACTGTAGGCAAATTAAAATTCAACAGAAGATCAAAGAAATTAACCATCAGTGCTTAAATATAGTCCACTGCATTCGGTTTCATTCCTGATAGCCTCCTTCATCAGTAGCACATTAAAATCAAGGTGCAGAAATTTGAGGGTAGATTGACTAACATGAGTGATTTTATTTGGTGTTATTTAGTACCAGGCAGACCTTAGCTAACTCTGTTACATGATACTATTTATGATAATGCTCCCTGCTACAAGATTTAAGAGTTGCCTGTCTGTAGCAATACCCTCTGCCAAGAGATTCCTATTACCAGGGGAGAGAAGTGTTTTTCACCTCCTCTCCTACAAATCCATTAAATACAGGTGACTTTTGACTTTCAGGATAGTAAGTGCAACCCTCTGATCAGCATTAGTTGTAGTAAATCTTCTGTAATTGATCACTCTTCTTCTCCCCATGTTAAATTATCACAGGTTTTAATTCCTTCTCATCTGGAATTTCCTACTCAGCATCTCTAATTGTTCTGAAAATTACTGCATCTTTGCTAGATGATGGGGGAGGACCTGTTATCTGGGTTAGACAGTCTCTTGAAGATAAGGACACACCTGGCATGGAGAACAACTTCCCATCTCTCAGTTATTGCACCTCCAGGTGTCCTCATGGACCTGAGTGGGATGGTACCAAGTGTCACTCACCTGATGAGTTATGACAGATTCAGGGCTTACAAGTCTCCTGTTGCATATATTTCTTTTACCTTTTCTGAGACAAATCTTAATCAAAACGATGTTATCTGAACTGGTCTAGTTTTGCAAAGCTATTCTACAATTATTCCTTCTCCTCCCCAGCCCTACCTTAGGCTAGAACTGTCTCGGCCACGAAGTGCCTCAATGCCAGTACCAGCAGAGATCACAGATCCACTGCAGCAAAGTCTGACTGCAGTAAATATGCCGAGTTCATGAAACACTGGACAAAACTTCCCTAGACTGATTTTGTTCTTGGATTGGGGCTAGTGCATTTCATGCATTGTGCTAGTTTAGATTAGGTGGTGCGAAAGCAGATGATGTTTTTTTTCAGTGGAGAAGCATCTTTTGGGGGAAGTGTTGTTGCTATTGTTCACTATTTTCCTGTTTCTTTTCCTTTTCAATTCAGCATGACAGCACTAGAGCAGTCTGTATAACACAGATCCTTAATACTAACCTACAGTATTTCCTAGGGAATACCACCTAATTATATTCTATGCACAATAGCAATTTAATAAAATATATATGTTAAAAAACCTGAAGTCTACCATTCCTAGCCCCACTCCTGAACACCCATTATTGCCTCCTTCCAGCAGTAAGAAACCGCCATTTAATCTTACTTTTAACTTTCAGTCTTTAAATCAGTTTTAAATCCATGACAAGACTTTACATCCTACCCCATTGTTAGCAAGATTCCTTAATTGCCTCCTTTAAAAGACTTTATCCAACCCTTTTGAAAGTTTAAATAAATTATATCCACTGGTTCTCCTTTATCCATTATTTGTTAACTATTTCAAAGAAATCTGACAGGCTATAGAAATCGTGCTGATTTGTCCCCATCACATTATCCTCATCTAGGTCCTTTATAACTTGATCTTTAATCATTCTCTCAACCATACTTCTTTACACTGAGGTGCCTCCCAGGTTTATAATTTCAGGGATCACCCGTAACACCTTTTTAAAAGGAGGGGAACAATGCTGATCACCCTCCAATAAAACTTAATTTTAAATTAATGCACAGTCATCATTTGTTAGTTGCTCTGTTACCAGCCACCAATTACCTGCATTTATGACCTCTAGGCTAGATTACTAGATATATTTAGGGACAAATTTATCTACTCTGAAGAATCTGCCACTGGTACAGACACCATCAGCCCACCTTAGCAGCCAGAGACACATCCTCACCGTACTCTGCTTTTGGCACTGGCTCTCTGCACAACTGAACTCAAGTAATGTCTCAATCCTGAACATGCAATACCCTCACAGGATAGACCTATGCTTCCACTAAATGAGACAACTTCTCATAACACTAAACTACGCCCTTCTCTGAAGATCTGCTGTAGGATCAGTCAGCAACAAAGATGAGGCTTGCAAAACTCAAAAGACAGTTGTCTCAGAGGCTGGTGCAAGAGCAAAATTAACTTTTGCAAGAGAGGAAAGTAACAACAATACTGTACCACTTTCCCAGCAAACAGCAACATTCATTTCTTGAGTTTCAATTGATAATGGAAATAAGCACATCCAGACCATTGTCAGACAATGGGGCAGCTAAATAAGGAAGAGAGATATGTATATTCTTATTTAAACTTTAAAATGCATGAGGCAGATACTATTTTGACAAGAGAGTGAAACGTAAAAACCTAGAGAGCTAGTCTGCTTGAGTTTCCTCCAAACTCGTATCATTGCCATACAGATCCAATTATCTATTACAAATTAATTCTTCTAGTCCTTCCAGCACATTTTTTATCCCTTTGTCTCTGTCAGAACGCTGCTGTCACTACTTGCAAAGAAAACCAATGGAGGAGGTATTTCCCCATTGCCTAGTGATGCAAACAAATACTCTTAGCTTTTCTACACTCTCCTGCTCATCAAGCTGAACTGGGTTTGACAACTGGAATGTATTAATTAAACCCTTGCACATTTAAGGGGAAAAGAGTCACTCTGCCAAATAAAATGGGACAATAATGAGGACAGCACTGGAGCATCTCTACTGAAAAGTTGCCACATTTCTAGACATATATTTATTCAGCCACTCATCCCTCCCCCCTCCTCCAGGATCACAAGTTTGGTATGAAGTTCAGAAACAAGTATAACAGCAAGCAGCAGAGGAGGTAAGTGACTGCAGTGTGTATTTTTGTCATTTCCCTTATTAATGACATGACGAATCAGTTGTTTTTGAAAGGATCATGTATTATTTCTTCCTACTATTCTTATAAAGGGAAAGCATAAGACCAAGAAAGAGGTTCACACTGTACCATGCAAGCACTCACAATCCAAGCCATTTTGATGTGCTCCAGAAAGGCAGAGATTTACCAACACATATGCGATATCAACAACCGTCTTTTGGGTTTAACAATTTAATTCTGCTCTGGGGTGCCCCTTATTTTTATAGAGTAGCATGAAACCAGGGAAAACACTGCAAGAAGGCTTGGCTTCTACAGCAGACAGACCTCGGTGCATGGCAGGAGGAGAGAGAATACCCAAAATTCCCCATCCTCCTTTCTAGACTCTACGTCAGGACAGCAGTTTGCAGTTGCAAGCCCAGCTGCAGCAACAACAGCGCTGGTGGCAGATGGTCACCTAGAGTGATTGGTGCCATTGTCAGATGGCCATAAAGAAAGAAGTCCTGTCACCACGTCCTCTTAACAGCATTGCATGGTAGGGGTTTCCACAGACAGGCTGAAAGAGAGATCAAGTCACCAAACACTTGGAAACAACTAATTGCTTAAGAGAGTGTAAACTTAATAAGTAGGCCACACAGATCATGTCTTTACCACCAACATGCTGAACCATTTATAAGGAAGTTTTGTAATTCTGCATAATTAAGTCCTTTAATAATGTAGATTTGAAGACTACAGAACCACTGCACTTAAGGTTGATGCTATTTTAATTACATAGAAAAGACATAATTTGGGAAGAAGACTTGCAGTTTCTTACATTTACTTCTGTCAAATGACTTATAATTGTATGCCAAGGTGCCTGAGAAAAGTACTGTGGGTTTCTTGCCTTTTTGAAACAGCTTATGCCACTCGAAAAGGATTACTTCCTTTGTAAATTGCTGTTTCCACTGAAAGGTACCAATTAATTAAGCCATTTACATAAAACTGTCTTGGATCAGCTACCTACAAAGATAAAGGCTGAAATCTACCTTCTAATTGAACAAATAAAGTTTTAAGAATAAATATATGTTGGTAATTATCTGTAATAATACAAATTAGGAAATTTAGCTGATAAAATGAGTATGTCAGAAATTAAGACTAAATTCTTATCACCGAAATTGAATAAGAAACAGTATATCCAAAAAACATTCTTCTAATTTATCTTCCATTAATTGTCACATTACATATCCCTGCATCATTTGATGTCTTGCCATATCACATGATGAGTACTGAGAGGAGGTGGAAAGTGTCTGTATTTCAAGGGATGTGCTTATTCTGATTAGATTTTTGTTTCTTCTTTTTGGTTTGGGGGTAGGCAGGAGAGAAAAGAAAACTCTCTATTTTTCCATAAAGAGCCATTATGCACAGCAGGGAATGATAAATGGTATCATTTAGCAAAACAACACGGGGCACTTTAACACACACAATCAGAAAGTAAGCTGTTTAACTAACTGTATGCAACTGATACGAGTTCACGGTACACTAATATATCAAGTAAAATAAAATCTGTGCGCCTTTTGTTGCGATAGTTTTAGCAGGAGAAACACAGCTTAGAGCAAAATCATGGTTTCTCTAGCATTTAACTACAATCTATATACACAAACTACTTCTGCCAGGGGAGAAACAGGCCTACGCCGGAGACTTGCATTGCTGCAGCTACAGCACAGACAGACGGACCCCATGAAAAGTAATTTTTATGTTCAACCTCTCGCACAGGAGGTGGTTTCTCATCCTCCACCTGTGTGGTGGTTCAGCTGATTAATGGTCTGACTGTGACAGCTGTTACACATGCAAAACTTGCACTGAAGCGAGTGGTGGGTTTTTTTGTCTGCATAATGACTCGAGGACACAATTCTGAGTCATATCACATGTTCTAAGTCAGCTCTCTTCCTTTCCTAATTATTGCATTCTTTGCTAATGGATGGGATACATTTTCTTCTAATATACCCCAACCAACTGTTCCTGTCACACATAAATCAAGCTTATAATACTAAAAACTTAATCTAGAGAGATTTTTTATTAAAGCTTGCTGTATCTGTCTCAAGGCAGAGATTCAGAAGCAGCTGAGATTATGCACTATACAAGTTGTGCCAGCACTTACCAAACCAGATCTCTAAGACTTATGAAAACATTTATGTATACAACTCGGAGTACTCAGTGGGAGTATGCATCTCCATAACAATAAGCACAATGGTAAGTATTCACAAGACGAGGGCTCAAATCAGCAAGAGATTTCACAATGCAAACATCCCGATCTCAATTTTTACTACTGAACAATAATAGGACATTCAGTCAGGATTACTGGGTTTCTACTGGAAACAGGGCTGAGGAAGGTAAGCTCTTCAGGGCAGAGAATAGCCCTACCCCTAGGTTTATGCAGGGACTCCAGCCTGTGGGCTGCCCCTAGAAAATCCAAACAAATACCTGGCAAATAATCATTTACTAACCACATCCACTGTCTGATCCTTGACTACTGTATCCCAAAACATTACAATGCTTTGTAAGATCACCTGAATTGAGTTACTGAACTAAACAAAATTGTCTTTTTACTTTTAACTATACAGCAAACTTCTTCCCTGTGTACAATTCCACCCTCTCCAAGTCCATGGCTGAGTTGCTGTTGTTGGACTTCAACAGTTCAGCGCTGGATCTGTACCTTCTTGTTGTGCTCTTGCCTGCGGGAGCTTCCCAGATGGACCCACAAGATGCAAATGTGGTGCCCAAATCCTCTCCCCAGGGACTGATGGGGTTTCCCACCAGGAGAAAACACTGGAGGCAGCTGCGAGTGATGGCACTGAGCCTGGGCAAGGCTAAGTGGAACGTGTGCGCGCGTGTTGCGTGTGGAGGGTGCAGGCTGTGATAATTAGGGAGGAGAGGGCAGTGCTGCAATAGTCTGAGAAGGGATGAGCTGCCAACGTCAACGGGTCTCATGTCAGATGAGCTCGGTGCGTTAGTCACTGACCAGGAATTGGTAACAGATAGCTGCTGGCTCCGTGTCAACTCATCCTAAATCACTTCCAGAAGCTTTCAGGTACCTGTTTTAGCAATTTCTTCGGCTCTTGTCTAAATATAACAGTAGGTAGATGGGATGGGCACTTTTTTACAGACAAAATAGGGTCTCTCTTGCCCTGTATCTATACACATTTCAAGGAAACATTTAAAAAAAATGATCTAACAATAGAGAGAACTGCACATCTGACATCATGAGCAAAAATAAAACACCTCCAGAGATACATCTTTGCACAAGCGTGCACACATATAAGCCAGAGCATAAATACACAGATATAAGTGCACAACAGATTACTCGCAAATGTACATAATGGAAAGAAGAATGTCACTTCTTGATCCAATCTTTACCACTAGTATAAAATTATCAGTAAAATATGACTTAAACCCCTAAAACAACAACAAAGAAAAACTTTTCTGCTTTTCTTTCAGTGTTTCAGAGTATCTTTTTGTATTTTGTAACCTCTCACAAAACTAAAAGAAAGCGTCACCCACGTAGGTTTATGGATTCCTGACTTAAGTATCACGTAAGCTCTCAACCACCTGCTAGAAAGCAGGTATGATGAGTAAAGTTATTGCAACAAGAGCTCATAAACACACTGTGCGTGGTCATTTCATGACAATGGAAATTGATAGCATATAAATACCATTCACCACATTGCAAATAACACACTATGTATACAGTCCCATCCTCCCACACTGCTTCATCCACCCAGTAACACAGTCACAGGTGCTAACATGATTAATAAAACACAATTTAGTCCATAAGAATCTGCTTTTACATTCACCAGGAAGCTTACCTTTCCTCCTTTGCCTAAGGCTCTTTTACTGCTCTCCACCTCTGGCTCTAGAAAATGGCACCACTTCACAAAATGCTCAGGGATGCTTCATCTATGGAAGATGCCATGCTGAATAAACATCTACATTGCTTCACTGTGTATGTGTCAAAAGTGAAATTTCTTTTGCCACTAACAGTCTTCTAGAAGAGGTAATCCTAGCCCCAGCAGTTATTCAAAGTGTAAATGCTGTCTGTGTTTAAAAAGGAGGTCTACGCTTAGCAGAAAATCTAAAATGTTCTCGTTTGCAGGCACATACTACTTTCTAACCTCAATATTGATTTGAGTAAGAGAAAAGAATTCTACCAAAGCTGCATTTTTACAGTTGAGGTTTTAACTTTACACCAAAAAATTAAGACCACTGCTGCGCATATGTAGGGCTGCAACTCCAGTATGGTTCATTCCTCTGAAGTCTAGCTAGAAGCTGGCTATCAGTAAACAATTCAGTTTTAAGGACATGTCCATTTCCATAGCTCCCGGATCATTATCTAGATGCATCTATTCAGCTATAGGACGGGACAGACTTATGAAAGAAAGATCATTAGCTTTGAATTGCTCATCACATTGCTGCTGTTTTCTGTGATGCAACAGCCTTTGGCATACATGCTTGAAACTGAGTCTCACTTGTCTTCCTTAGTGAATGGAATGCTAATGAAAGTTTCCTGATTAATGTATCCGGAAGCTGATATCATTAGTACTCATGGAACAGGTAGACAGTAGTTAAAAAGTTGCCCCATTACCTTGAAATAAAAAGGAGTTTGAGAAATCAATTCTAGAAATGAAATTGTAATTCAGTTTCTACTTCTACTTTGCCCCAGATGACTTAGACATTACCTCATTGACAAGGATCAGAAAGGAACTAGTTTCAACTTGCCAAGCCTGTGGCTAGAAGTGACATTCTGAGTCTGATCTTAAGTAACAATCCCTAAGTAAAAGGCTATATAACTAATTACTAATTCCTTGAGCTGTCTAGGCTATAGATGGCACCATCATACACTGTTTATTTATTTGGATGAAATTCTGTATCAAAATATTTCAGCAGGACTACAATGACCCGGCAACATACTACAGGGATGGATGACTTAGAAATGTCACAGATCAGACGGATATTCTTAGCAAGTGTACGACTCCCAAAATGTTAAAACATATGAAGTTACTCATCAAAAAGCAAAACATACTGCAGACTTTCTGATTTTGTTTTACTTTAAGAACAGCATATCAAGAAACAATATTGCAGAATCTTAGTTTTTTATCAGCTAGCTCCATTCCTAATTATTCCTATATTTTACCCTCTGCAGATGCCAAAGATAAAATAGAAACATAATTAAATGAGAAGCAAGGAGATGTCCTGAACCTAAATGTGTCTAAGATAACCTAGTTTTTGGAATCTAAACAAACCTCTCTTTAAACATTTCTTCCTCAGTGTGCCTCACTTGGAAGCATCTTCATTTCCACGTGAAAATCACAAAATTGAATTGCTGACACCAATGCAACTAAGACCTCAAGAGCTTTTCTTCCTTAAAATGTACAATCATTTCTCACTAGCTGACACTAGCTGTTGACCTGTGTGATTTGTTATCTTCGACGTAAAGTACACAAAAAGCTTTAGAAATTCCACATACGGGACCATCTGGTTAGTGTTACTCCATTTATTCCACTCTTTTTCCACGAAATGTTTGAACCAGAAGTATACGGAACACTAATAATAAGTAGAATGTTCAACAAGTGTTAATGACTGGCTATAACTTATCACATTTTTCATTCTAAATTCCTTATGGAAGCAATCCATTTGTTCTTGGAAATATTCACCATTAGAGAATTTTCTCACTGGCCTGAAGAACTGATATTTTTCCTCTCTTTCATAATACTTGCCAGTTATGTGTGTGTGGAATTCAAACACAAGGAGTTACATGGTACATACATTTTACTTCTGCAACCCTTACAGATGCTTAAGCCCTGTGACAGGACTATGCCTTCATTGCTTAATGTGTTGAACAGGGAAGGTATGTCCTGGCTTTAAAGCGCATGGCAAACAATAATCTGTGCCAAGGTGGACAGGGTCATTCTCTGAAGTTGAAACATGGCAATGAGTGGGTATCCATTTTCTCATTCCACAAAAGTTTCCCAAGCTCACATCACTTTGCAAACCAATTATTTTTCCATGATAAACCAGAGAAAAAATGGGCACAGACTCATCCAACTCCAGCAAAGGCAACAGCTCCATAATTATTGTGCTCCCCTGTGATCTGAAAGAGCAAGATCCTCTTCCCTAATTCAGACTGACTCATGTTTCACACATCAGATGAATCTTCTACCTTCTGACTCTTCCAGAGAAGGTGCCTCTGTTTCTCTTCCTGTAACTGCTCATTCCCAAATTCAAGTTATTCATAGCAGCAGAATTTTGGATCCACCCTCCACAGCTCCCCTAGGCGCAACACATGACTATTTGGATGGATGAGAAGAGGGCAATGGATACTACGTTTGCACATATCTCTTTCTCTTTCCTTTTGATGAGAAACTCTACCTTTGTCAACTGTAGAAGGAAAGGGCACAAACAGCAGTGTTGTGTGGTTGATTTTTCGGAGGGAAGGGGTGTCTAAAAACCCCTCTCTCTATCTAGGCTGAAGTGCTACCATGCTCCTCTGTGCTTGTGGGTATATCATACATCACTCACAGGACTCCAGACTTTCAAACAATGAGAACTGAGATTGGGGATATCATCTCCCAAACTCAGTACTCTCACTGGGCTGATGTGGGGAAACCAACATGTCTCAACTCATCTTTTTATTCCAGAGGCCAGCAATTGCCTCACAAGCTTTTCAGCTCCCACAAACTATCCATTACAGCCTGAAAAGTGTAGTTGAGGCTCCTGTCAGAAAGCAATGTCACTTGGTGTGTCAGCCAACACCAGGACTACGATGGGTACTGCAAGCGAGTGAGTTTTGAGAGCCTAGTTACCCTCCAATGCATTGACAGGTTTCCAGTGACTGAGTCAAGGATGGGCCTGGAGTTTCTGTGCCACTGCAATACACAGAATAAAACATATTTTAGAATTATTCCCTTGAATTTATGTACATAGTAGAAATGTAGAAATGCATATAACATGCATTCATGGAAGAAATATATTCTAGGAGTGCACCCATGTTCATCACATCACTGAACATTTCATAATCTATTTTCATATTTTCAATGAAACAAAATACGTGCTAGATTCCCAAACCAGCTTATTGAGTCTTTACAAGTAGGAAGAACAAAGTAAGAACAGGATGACACATGGCTTGAGAAAATTTTAGCAAACTGAACCTCCTTTCATATCATCTCTGGTTCATCCTTTCAGACACTATTCTAAATTAAAGAGCTATAATGAATTTTGTCATGGGTGGGGGCTTGGTTTGAAGCAACAATACTACATTTGATTCAAGAATAATCTATTGTGACCCATAATACTAGTGTGCCAGCTTTTTTAAATTAACTGACCACAGCTAGCAAACAGCTATTAACATGGTGACTGTGTGGGGATACAATGATATGCAGTGTCTGTGCTGCTGAACCACAAAGTATTTTTAAAAGAAGAAAAATTAAAGAGAACGCCCTCCCCCGCCCCAACTGGTCACTAAGACAATGAACTTATTCAATCTTTACAATCTTTTGTGCTTCTTTATAGGAATATTCCACCAATTTCCAAAAATTATAGCTGGTGGTTGGCTTAATATGATTTCTGCGCTAAGCACATGACAGCGCTCACAACAGTGCTAAGCATTATATTAAATCAGTGATTAGTGCACCCTTGTATGCATGTCACATGTCAAAACCATCATTCAGCTTTGAAATTGATTATAAAAGCCTCTGTAAGTATGTACAGTATAAGGTCACCCTGACATTGGAACATCCAGACACAGCTTACTATTCAGTCTTAAATTCATCCATTCAGCAGCACTGACACCAACCTTTCCTATTTTCCCTCCCTAACAAACTGCAGATGTGTCTTTTGCGCAGAAGGCAAAACTGAAAGACTTCAGGAATGACCTTCAACATAGCAATATGGATATGAGTTGGCAATGGCCACACATGCAGTAGTGCTGGCTGTGCTCTTCCCAAGAAGGATGGATGCACCAGTGCACCCCACTGGTCTCCAGTGGCAGAGAGGACAGAAGTGACGAGGTCAAGCTAAATCCAACTCAAGACAGAATTATGCTGCTATTGCACTAACAGGCCAGTTCAGATCATCTGTTCTTGCCTTTCCATCAACAACAGATGGTTCATATAAGAATACAGTATATCCTCAGCTATGTGTTTTTTCAGATTTTGAGGAATATGGTTGCCTAAGGACAGATATGTGCTTTGCTATAAGGCTGCCTGGTAGTAAACACCCTTTTAAAAAAGCCAGTAATTCTTTTCAGAAGCAAGTAATGAAAACTGCACATCCAAGGACATAACAAAAACACTGTTTTTAACAGACTGAGAATCCTGTAAAGCTGAATTTTAAATTATTATGACAAATCAACAGAACGAGTCCATTCTTGTAATAACTAAAAAAAGGCAAATGATGAGATCAGTGGCTCTTCTTTTTTTCCAGCAGGAAAGTATACTTTTGTCCTATTTCCATATAATAAACCCAAGAAAATTCTTCTGGCTCAGGCAACACAGCCGTTCACCTCAAAGGTAGATGCCATGCTTAGAAATTTTCTAGTGGTAATTTCTGAGTTTCAGAAAGCAACTGTGAGGAGCTGGTTATGATGAGAATGCATACAAAGCCACCGTTACAATGCACCTCTTCCTTCTGCTTATTGAAAGAGCAGCTTTGGAAAAGCTTGAAGAAATTTTTTTGATACCAGCATTTTCTTTGCTCATCACTTTGACCATTGTTACCCCTCTTTGCTGTGGTTTCCCTTTTTCTGCTATATAAACATAATCTGCTTGCTTTTTTCTTTCAAAGCACTCTCAGCCTAATCCCCTCCCAACCTATTCTCATTCATTTATTCCAGAGGGGAGAGCTCCCACCTCCAGTCAGCCCCTGACAGTAGGCTCCATCACCCATTTGTTACCTTTTCAAGCAAGGATCTTTGTGCTTTCTCCCCTGCTGCCCCCATGCTTGGGTAGAGCTCCTTGTTCATGTCCACAAAGCTGCCTTGTTATCCTCCTTCAAATCCCCTCTCAAGCCTCCTCTTAGCTCTGATGCCAAAAAAAAAAAGCTTGACAATGGCTGTGCTGCTGCAATATTGAGCCCACTACCTATGAAGCCGACCTTCTTATTCACTCCTTGTGCTTTCCCATCTGCTTACATCCACCTGTTGTCTCCTGTTGTTGGGTTTAAAAGTTATCACAGGAGAAAGGGCTAAATCAGCTTGAATTACTCCGCATTTGCCGAGAATGCATATCCTTGTCAGCTGACATGAGGCAACTTGTTACCCTGAGAAAATATCTTTATATGCCTCGGCCATCTGGATGTAAATTCTCTGGAGGGGGCAACTCTTTGCTCTGTATTTGTACGCTGCCTAAGGGTCCTGGTCCTGGCTATTTCATAGCACATAAACATTGCTGGGTATATAATACAGTTTATGCTTGTTCTTCTAGATGCCTCGTTTTGTGTGTTACCACAGCTTGGGAGCCTGAGAACACAGACGGGAGACAGAAAGTTTACTAAACAGTTGAATGAAATATGGATCAGCCTCTCAGAGTATTGAACATATGGCCCATATTTGAATATGCCTAACACACAAGCAAAATTCTGGTCTAATAAATATTTAACAAGTTGGGTGATAGACATACACAGCTACAAACTACCTGGTTACCCATCCATTAATACAGTTGCCACAAGGAGGGAGTTAAAAAAGCTCAAGTTTAATAGCAACAACATCTATCTCTACCAGGTTGCTATTCCCACTGCTACCTATCCCACCCTGTTGGAAAAATAATAGAGCAGCATCATTCAATCAACCTTCAAAGGCAGAATTAAAACTTTTAGATACTGTGAAATTATCTTCTTTTACAGACAAAGTGTTTTTTTGAGTGATGCTAACAGAAGCGGGTTGGTGCTGTCTGTACAGGGAGGAAATCAAGTGTTTGAATCATTCAAAGTACAGGAAAAATATCTTTGAAACAACCAATCCGATTTGCAATCTGCCATATAGTTTTAAAAACAAAAAAGAAAGAAAAAAGGAGAGGGGAGAGGAAAAAAAAGGTCTTTTTATTCTAAAAGTCAATACGCAGAATTCCAAAGCAAAAATCTCAACCTTTAACTTTGGGCTTGCTTATTGTCTGAGGGTGAGGCTTGAATTAGGTCTTGCCTAAAAATTCCATTTAGGAAAGTGTGGGATCGGTTTCTTCCTTTTTAAGAAAAAAACTTTTACAAGTGGAAAAAATCCCAGAGAGGCTGCAGGGTAATGTTTTTCATTAACCGGAACGCACATTTTCAGAAGGAAAGCTGCGTGCTTTTTTCTGGCAATAATTAACAAATCATTGTATATAATTTCTTTAAAATTACTCCCCAGATAATAACTTTTCTGCTTCTTTACACCAATGAATATTCCCAACCTGTTTGTTTTTAAGAACAAAGAGAGAAGTCCAAAGCCCATTTCTGCAAGCCATACTTCCATTCCCTATCTTCTGCGCAGTTTTGAACTATGAAAAAGAAAATCTTTTTCTAGAACTCAATATAGAAAAATTAGCATGACCAAACCAGTTTCAAACCCCAATCTTCAAATGAAAGTGCAAAATGAATTTGAAACTGCAAATGAAGAAACATTTGTTTTAGTAAACAGCAATTTGTACAGATAAGGTTATTTACACATAAGCTCAACACATTTTTTCCATCCGTATTATTTGACAAGATGGATCCAAAAAGTCAAGAAAAGTAAAACTGAATAAGTAAGGGTATCCATATATTTAAAAATCGATTTTTATTACTCCAACTCACACTAAATCAGCACAATGAAGCTGCCATTTTAAGGAAGTCTTACGAAGTATGAATGAGCAAGTGTACTTCATTACAAAAGATAAAAGTTTCTTCTTCCCTACAGTGAATACAGGTAATTTCAGAAGCTGTGGCTTATAATTATTCACTGCTGGAAGGCTTTTAAAAGGTCCATATTGAAAACAGTGACCTCCAGCTTCCCCTCCGAATGAATGGAGGTAAAAATTCTCATTTTGCTGGAATGCTGGTTGATAACTGTTAAGCAAAACATGCATTTCTTCATTACAGTGCGGTCTGCAGGTTCATTTAAATAACAATATCACCCACCATAAAAGCCACAAAAGAATTATCTGGCAATTTCAATATGTTGAAATGTATTATTAGCGCTAACAATGGGTACCTTGAGTAAATAAATGAATGTCTTTCATTGGCAGCATTACTTCCGATTATTTAGCTTTACGGAATATCAAACTTTATAATTCAACACCTTGGTCAAGAGTGTTTGCTGGTGTAACTTTTGAACTAGAACTGACATTTTAAAATGTCTCTCCAATTTCCTCTTCCTTTCCCTACCGTTCCCAAGAAAGTAAAAAACCCACATTGCCCAAACACAACGAGCACTGTTGTGTCCTTTTGTAAGACATATAAAGAGCCACCTTCATACTGTCATTATTTTTCATGACAAAATAAACCCCAAATCTGGAAATTAGATTTTTTTTTGAGAAAGGCACCAACCCAGTATTTATAAATTATATCAATAGTACACAAAATGCATTAACAGTCTTTTCTGACCTGCAAATCCCACAGATCTCACAGAAAAAATTAACGTTTTAGAATCCTATTATTACAGGAATATCATCTCTACCTCAAGAGATTCTAACCCAATTCATTACCGTTAAAATAGAAACCACAGCACAAGCGGCATATAACCTCTGGACTTGGTAACGGTGTCCAAAACCACACCATGACTGCAAGTGCTCTCAGAAACTGTTTCTACTGCCTGCCTTCAAACGGCTCCATGAGGAAGAGCTGTGTTGCTTATCAGAGATCTCACTGCACTTGACTTCACAGGGTATGCTGACTGCTTATGCAGTTTTGAGGGTGGAAACAGCCTGGCTCCCTCATCCCCATATATACAGGACTAATCCACACTCAGATTTCCCCTCCACACACTGTCAGCAATCCAGCCAGTACCAGGGTGGTACCCAGCCAGACATGACAAGCCCCGATGTGGTCCCTAACATTGTGGGTAATCTGTGATTTGACTGTGGCCGTGAACAGGGCTGTGACACTGACTGCAAAGCTCTTTGTTCTGGTGATGTTTTGAGGGCTTTGCCACAAATTTCCCTCAGCTGCCTTTCAGGTACACTGTCCTCCTCTGCTGTGCCAGCCCTTGGTTTCTTCCTCTTTGCATGACATTTCTGCCCCTATGGCAGAGCTGATTACACAGAATGGTTGGCTGCATGCAAAGCTTGGCAGTTCAGTTTATACTGCCAACAAAGTAAGTTCGATTTAAGCCTCTGGTCTTTGCACTGAAATGACTACAGCACACCTCCTCATGTTCGATTTTGTCAGGTCTGCTGTAGGGTTGGTAACCTCAGGCTTACGGATGGGATGGATAACAGAGGGATGATAACGTCTTATGCACCATGACTAGATTCCTTGGAGTACATCTGTCAATATCCTATATCTATTTGAGTATGTTAAGTCACTTCTGCACACCCAAGATATCCACTTAAGAGGATACCCTCACATGAAAATGGCAGATTCAGTTGAGCCTAAAGATAGAAAATCTTTTCCCGAAAGATAATGAATACTACCAAGTTGTGCAGCATAACTTGTGCAACATATTTATACCGTTATCACAAAGGTGGTTCTAGAAATGGAGGGAGTCTGCTGGCTTACACTGAACCAGACAGCAGCTTTAAAACATGGATATACTAAAACTATTCTTTCTTTTGTACCAGTGTAGCACGTTTGGATGCAGTTTGTAATTCAAGAAGACAAAATTTACTTATTTTCACACATCTGCAGGTCATGAGAAATACAGCTCTGTTTAACATTAGCTATATTGTTTTCATGGCCATACAGGGTCTGGCACAGTATCAACCTTCAATGACTGCAGAGTTTATAATGACTGACAAGATAGAAGTCAGTCTTCTAAATAAGGGAGCATATTCAGAAACAGGAAATGAAATTTCATTTCTAAATGTTGTAACACATTCTCTGCATCACCTTTGGTAAGTTAAAACCTGTGCATCCCCAACATGTGGCAGAGATAATGCTACTCCTGTCTACCATTCTTTGTCTTGACAACCAAGATTATTAACTCATCAGTGAAGAGGACTTCTCTTAATTTGTGTTTATACAATAGTTTGTACAACACGGCCCTAATTTCAGTTGGAGACTCTATGCTCCACTATACTTCTAAATAAAGCTTGGCTAGATTTGTTCAAGCCCACAGAGCCAAATTACAGCAATTCATTTAAACAAATTGAAGGAGGACTTGAATATGGGAAGACCTAAAGGGACTGAACATGTGGTTAGCAAGGGGGAGTTTCTTGTGCTGTTAATCCAATTCCAGGGTGACTGCTGGGAATCTTCTTTACTCAGTAAAGCCCTTAATTATGAAAAGAGTCTACACAGAACTGCTGAGGACAAAAACAATGAACAAGTGTCGTGGTTAAACTATCTTTGCTTTTATAATTGGCTCATTTCAAACGTCTAATGGAGAACTCAAAACCACTGGATCAGAAGCACTATAGTCTTTATACAATAGGCCAATGCCATCAACATCCTGTTCATCTGTGAAAGTGTTTATAAATATTACACAAGTGCAGTGAGGAGTAAATAGCAATGAACAGTAGTAGCCTGTGATGTCTCCAGCATGTGACACTGAAAACCCAAAAAGCAATTTGGCACTTTCAAATGCTGGCACTAAATACGGCTGAATAATGTGTTTCTGCAGCTCTCATTCTATATGTGTGTGATCTCACCCTCAGGTCTATAGCCAAATACAAGAAAAGAAATAAGGGGGAGCTGCAGAAACATGTGAAAAAGAAATACTAAATAGTAGACCATTCTCCTACCCCTGTTGCTATGTGGCACAGAGACAATGTCAGCAATGGAAATTCTGCTGCAGGCAGCCAAAAATTCAAAGAGAAGAAGAACCTAAGCAGCAACAAACCTGCAAAGCCCAAGAAGATCCTGCAGCCAAACTGACAGCTTGTCTTAGGCTCCCTGCACAGACAGGTCTGATAGAGCATGCCATCTTTTCTCTTTTTCGATAAGCATAAAAATGGCTCACTGCTCCTGACTTCAGCCCAGTTTTGTTCTATTGTGCAAACTGCCAGACAGTCCTACACTAGAGATCAGTATCATCCAAATACTGTAAAGAGTACTGATCAAGTAACTTAGTGCTCTGACCAGTTATTAATGGAAGCTTTCTCAGTTACTACAACCATCATGTCAAAACTCCAGCCAAAGGAATTTACCCAGGCTCGGTCCAAGGAATATGACACAGGAATGTAATACACATATGGCAAAGATTTAATATATGTTATGACTGCTAGGCAAACGACGCTTTTATTGTCCAAGAAACAATGGCATATTCAAATCCGGTGTAAGTACGGAGTGAATAATGATGTTAGATCATCACACCATGAGGGAAACACAGAAGAAAAAGTTGTTCCAAATTTCATCTCCCTGTGAATGAAGTAAAACGATACAGAGGACAGGCAGACCATCAGGAATCAAACTGCTTTCAGGAAGAGGGGGGCTGGCATTTTTTTATTGCCAGTAATTTTCTAATGAACTGTTGACAATCACAGATGTTCTTACACCTCAAACAGCTGGGGTTCTCCAACATCCACCATGTGGCCAAGCGTCAAATTTTAACTGGCTTTTGCCTGCCTTTGCAGTTCTGACTACTCAGAGCAATCCAATGGTTTACTTTTTTGCTCTTGGTAGTTGCTGGCTAAATGAAATAGTTTTCACACATTTGTAATGGTAGATTGCCTTTGCCCTGTTGTGTAGGTAAAAACTGCAGCTCAAAACCAGGAGTAAACTTGGAACAACAAAATGAAAGGCATCTTCGAAATCACAACAAAGAAAAGCAAATTTCCTAGTTGGAAAGAGATACAGCATTTTTCACTTAGCTCTTTAGGAGCATCATTAAAATGTGCACAAACCCACCAGTTTTCCATGACCCTCTCCCTTTTTTGGTCATGAAAAAAGGCAATTAAAAATGGATTTGTAACCAATCTCCAAGCCATGAAATTTTCACAGCAGCAATGACACCAGCCTTAAGGTAAAAATAAACATTAGGAATTAAAAACATAGGATCTTCAATCAGATGCTCACAACCATTTCTCCAAGTTATAGGGATCCTCTGGTCTTTGTGATTGCAAACAAGAGCATTTGCTGAGAAAGTTACTAGGACAAGATGTAAAAGGATGTTTATAGTCACCACTCTGGTTTGATTTCCTAAAACAAATTAAATTAAGATTGCCTTGGATCACACAAGAAACCAATATACATGAGGCTAAGAAACCCATGGGAGCACGCTGCTTCTACCTAGTTGCCTGCTTTAATCCAAGGGTGGAATAATGGCCATACATCTTCTTTACACACCTTGAGCATCTCAAAAAACCTGAGTTATTTGCCCATGAAAAGCTGTGCCATCTGATTTTGACACAAAACAAAACGTCTCCTGTCATGAAGAAAGCTCCTGTCTTCTTCTGTGGTCTCTTTTAGTTAAAAACCAAAACTTTTTAGAAGACATTCCCGTGCTTGTTCTTCCCTGTCCATACTCTCTGCTTGTTCTCAAAAACATTGTATTTTAAAGGTTTGTGTTAAAACAACTGGCCTTTTGTTCTATCTCAGGGGATGTTTTACTGTTGTAGACACCAAGCCTATGTCAAGAAGCCGGCATGAATGGGATTTCAAAAAGCTGCTCCTATCCCATAGTGCTATGAAGCATCTTTGGAAGAGGAGCCAGCCTGTCACTCACTCTGTACTGTTAGCACCTTCTCCCTTCTCAGGGAATCTCAATCCCAAATGGAGAGAAGACAACAAAGGAGAAGGTAAACTAGCCCAATACTCACAATGGCCATGGCAGTTAGATGTAGAAATAGAATGTACCTATGATTTCAAGGGGAAATAGTAGATTTTACAGAGCTCTGATATAATCCAGCAGCACCGTACACATGTATGTATAGTTCCTTCAGCATAATTTGATAGATATGGCAAACATAATGAAATACACTTAAGATTTAAAAAAAACAAGGTTTTTTTTTTGAAAAAACCAAAACCAACAACAAAACCCTCCTGCAGGACTTTCCTCAGATACTCCCAATATAAAAATGTCTCTGTCTCTCTCTGTCACATAGTTCCTTCCTATTTCTCCTCACCTCATAAAAAGTAAACCATCCTCTAAAAAGTCAAGTAAAATTTTAAAGCAATATTTTTTTCTGGAGTCATGTAATGCTTGGCTCTGTTCCACCTCTTCTGCAGGAAATTCAGATAACATCTAAATGGCAATAGCATTTTCTTTGAAGAGAAGCTACTGTGTAGGTCTAATGTCTTCTCTCCTAAACGAAGTAATTTGATTGCAAATGACAAAATGTCTATTCTACCAAGTTACTCAACACACTAAAATAAGGGAAAGCTACTGAAGATTACCTCCATGTGAGCCCATAACTCATAAGCACTTTTTTATCTTACAGTACAGTGTGAGCTTCAGCCAAAGCACATTCTGGTCAACCTTCTGAGTGGCTAGCAAATCCAGAGGTCACCATGGGGATGTGGATGAACAGAGAGTGCTGACACATGTGGCAGCAGATTACACTGGGCTGACTGATGTTGTATCCCGCTGGGCTCTGGGAGGTTATCGCCTTCACTGGAGAGGCGGCTGAATGGGAAATGAATCTATGTGTGAACAGCTGCAGTTTACAGCCCAGTATTATACTGTAAATTAAACCAATGTCAGGCTACATTAATATAGCAGATTATAAACAGTGGTGGAGGAACAAATGCACATCCCATTCAGCTATCACCACGGTGGTTATACTAACTTTCCAGAGAAAGGCAGCACGTACAGCCATGAGTAGAAGCTGCTTCAGCCATGCGAGCTTAATTTGCTGTTGAATGTGTCTCTAAACCTCTGACATAATGCATGAATAAAACAGGTTTTCTTTGTGAATTGAGCTGGTACCCCGGGAAAAAAAACTATTTCAGAGAAGAAAACCAAATAATTAGAGTCTGAAACAGGCACAGACAACAGTCACATGAAGTTTTCAAATTTGAAATGAATGAGCAAGTACTCATCCCAAAGTCTGTAAGTGTTGACTATAAATGTTTTTACCTAGCATGACAGAGGTGATCTGGAAACATGGAAATTACCAATGGAGCAGGGAGGACTGCAGCAGGGATTCAGCACAGAGATCAGCCTGAAGCTTTGATGGATAACCTGCCTCCAACCCTACAAAGACAGGCCTAGTAACAATTTGAGAAGATGGATAGAACACCTTAAAACAGACACACTGATTTGTGTAACAGGCTTGGGTCAGGGGGAACATGAGAGGTGGGAATCGTTTGGCACCCCAAAGGTAACTAAGTCTAGACCCCTGGAAAACATGTAGCATCTACAAAAGTGACATATAGGTAGAATCTAAGCACCTCTATTTAAGATGGAGAAATGCAGCTTTGGAGGAAGAGGTGGAAAGCAGTCCCTGACCAGACTCGCCTTAACCTGATTCCCATGCTTAGCTCAGTTTTATGAATCCCACACTTGGAAGCTGGCCCCTAAAAGACAGGAGTAGCAAATTTCCTTTGCACAACCAGGGCTTAAATGGCCACCATTAACCAAGGCTGAAAGGCATCGCCAGATAAAACCTTTTGAAAGCAGTGTCAGTAAAGCACACTTAAACATACTGACATATATAAATTATTTTCCTAGTGGAATACTTTATGGATTCTACCCTTACAAACTTTTCAGTTTATGGAAGCTTTGCCAATGGTGAAGTGTCACTAGAGATGTTACATAAGTAGGACTAAACACAAGCAAAAGTAATAAAGACTTAAAGTTGAAATCACAAGCAGTTGCTTTAGATTGCAGAACTGCATTTGCAACAATGCCAGAACAGTACAACTAGACATGTTCAAAGAGTAAAGAACAAACAGTAACTAGTTAAATGCTATGTAACAGCCTAAAAATAATATCATTAAGAAAATGGATTCTCCTAGAACATTAAAAGTATTAAATGAAGAAACAAGTAACTAGTACTACTGAGTTGGGATGCTTCATAAACCACGAAGGAAAGCAGCAAATGAGATCTAGGGGAAATCACCTGATGCAGAATTAAACAACAACTACAGTCTAAAAAACCATAAAAAAAGTAATAATAATAGAATCATGGAATGGTTTAGGTTGGAAGGGACATTAAAGATGGTTAAGTTCTTAAAACCATGAAGGGAAGGAATTCTGAAACTGTGATTGACAACAAACTACTCAACTGGGTTATGGCAATGGACAATGCTCCCGAAGAACTGTATCATATCAACACACAACCTTCTTCTCAGAAAAGGAGAAACAGAACAAGGTGATAGAGTTTACACTGGACATCTAAAGTTTGCTCTGCTCAGAAGAGATGAGAGCAGGACAGTCGCTTCAGGCTAGGGCATCTGCAGCTTTCGCAGCCACAGATCAGCACTGTGGCTTCTCTCTCCCCCTGGGAATCTATGCACAACCTGAAGCTGCTCAGATTGAAGGACTCACTGATCAGCTGCATCCACAAGTTGCAGAGTGCTCCTGCTTAGTCTCCATGAGAATCTTTTCCTGGCACTGCTATGCTGACAAGGAACAAGAAAGACAAAACCAAATAAACCCTGCCAACATTATTTTTCCAGCAAAACTTCCAGGGTTAATATAGCAGTAGTGACGGAAACACACTATTGTTGACTCAACTAATGTCCTTCAGAGAAGTGGTGTACCTATGCCAGGGATAACAGACCACTGGCACCAGCACCAAGTTTGGCACTGACCTCGATTTGGGCTGGTGACAACTACAATGAGTTATAACACCTTCTTAAATAAAATATGCCAATGGATTCACCAAAGGCTCGCTTAAAGTGAGATATACCAGTAGGAAAAACTCCTCAGGCAAGCATGCGATAATGATCAATGAAAAGACAATACCAAAATGGCCGCTGGAATGGAGAGACTGCGTTGTTGAGCCTAGACTGGAACGGAGGTGACAGCTTAAGAAACAGGCTATTGACTAAGCAAGGGGAAATGTCAGTTTGACAACAAGGTAATCAGAAACGATTGCAGAATCTCTCTTTGTATCTAGATCTGCATGTCAAAGCCACTGTGGTTTTGACAAGGACCATCAATTTACAGGCCTGCTACAATATTTGTCTCATCATCTTCCACTGAGATACTGAATTAATTCATATTTATTTTTTAATGACTCAGGGTAGCAAGTTATACAGGCAGTAATAATGCTTGAATTAGTCTAAGGTTGTGACATTGATGGCTCTTAAGCTAGGACATAACAAAAATCCCATTAAAATGAGAGCATGTTCAGCACTGAGCACTAGAGAAGAGTATTTACACGCTAAATCTTATTAATAAACACTCCAATATAGTGAGAAAACAAATAGATACCAGCCTGAAATATTTAAATACCAAGTCTAATACTACTGAGCTGGCATTAACTGTCATAATCGATGGGAATTGTTTACCCAGATTCCATTCCATCAATTACGCAAACAGATCCCATGTAAACACTAGACCCAACACATTGGTGTGTGGCCCCATTCCAGGCTACTTAGAAATGCAACCTAATTCCAGTCTCAATGACAGCATCATCCCGTGGCCAGAGCTCCCAAAGGGGGGATAAGGGAACCTACACTGAAGTTCCTTACTCAGGACATACATGTGACATTGGGCAAGCTGCTTTCACTCAAAAGGAATTTTTTCCACTCCTTTAAAGCTTATTTTTCTCCCACGGCTCTTTAAGAATTACAGCAGAAAGTGGAAAGATGAGTGTTCTCAATTACTCTTATGGAAAAATCCTATAGGATTCAGTAACTGGGTTGGGGATGGATTGGATTTTTACCCAGTATGACAGAAAAGATTTCTGCAATGGAAACTTAGAGGATGATTCAAAGCCTTACAGAAAGTACACTCTCACTAAATCTGAATAGAGTTGTGAGAAAAAGCCTCAGAGCCCTGCTGACACGATTTTCTTGCTCAAATTCACTATTTGTTTTTAGAGAAGAAAAATGTTTCTCCCAGTTTTGTCATCTAGAAGTGATATTTTTCTCATGTCCCATTAAATATCTTTTTATAATCACCTTATTCTTTTTTTTTAATATTAATGTAATGTATACATTCAGTCAATTTATAAACTTTGTCATCATATGACATGATGCTTGTGCTCATAAAGCTAAAGCTGACTTCATTATATCTTACTGCAGGATAGTTAACAGGAGAACACTGTCTGATTCAGAATAAAGAAAACACACTTTCTTTGTGCATTAGAATGTTATCAACTTATGGTATCTAAATAAACTTTACCGGGATGAAAAAGTTAATTACGCTTTAATAAAATGGACCCATTGATGAAGCTCCTAATGTTTATTTTACCTTTTACAGCTGATGGGCAAGGATACTAAAAGGCAATTATGTGGTTGAAATGGAGTTTCACAGTTTACAAATTTAAGATAAACATTCAAAGCAGATTCTGAATTTTGCACATGTAAATGCACCAGCTACCCATTTGAGCCATATCCTTATAAAATCTATACAGGGTCACATCATCACATTTAAAGCGCATTAACACTATTAATTTGCTAATTTAGCCCATTTTTGAGTAAGAATGCATCGAACCAATTTGATCTGCCCTTTACCAAAGCCACAGAGTTCATTAACAGTGTTAGCAAACAATGATCATAGCACAGTGAAAGTTAGTCTACCAAATGGAAATGTAACAGCATGATAGGGAGACATGCAGAGTCAGAAGGGCTGTGTATTTCTCAAGGAAGAGTTTCCATGACACTGGTCTACAGTCCACATCGAAGCTAACAGAACAAACGTCATTTGGTAATTTAATAAAAGTTTAGCTGGGAATCTGGAGAATTTTAAACCTCCTGAAAGTGAAGGCCCGTGAAGAAAACTTCCCCCCATAGCTCTGTGAATTCTCATTCAGACCTGTAATATTCAGCTTCAACTTCTAAGTCCATGAGCTCTTTAAAGCAAAGCCACTGTGCTAGGCTTTCCTACAAAGAAACTCAGCTGAAAACAGACAATTCTCTTCACAAAGTAGAATATGCCTGAAGTGAGGTGGCAAACACTACAAGTGAACGTGTTAACCGCCATCTTGCTGGCCTCCATCATCCCTTCCCTACCAGCCCTATTTTAAAGAGCCTTTTCATAATTTATTGTCTGGAAGGCAAAACATTTAATGCTAATGTATTCTGGAATAGTATGCAGGAGGTCCCTAGGTTCAACAACCCATTTCTTGCCTCATCTGACAAAAGCATTTTGACTGTTTAATAATAACAAAAAAGTCCACGTTTTAAATCCCTCAGAGAAGATATTTGTTTTAATTAGGGAGCTGTTGATTAATTTAACCCCATGTAAGCACCATATTTAGCTATCATTAAACTAAAAAATACCTAAGAGTAATTAACATGGCATCTATTAAGAACTTTCTTCTAAAAGTTTTTATGAACTTGTGTCCATGTTTTCTGTCACAATAACAGAAATGGGTACTTTCCTCATCAAATATCTGGAATACCAGAGCAGTGCATGAGAAAGGTGTTTCTACCTCCTTTCTGGGATGCATCAGAATGTGCTTGAATGACTCTTTATAGAACTTGATGTGGATCAGTGCACAGCACAGCTCCTGAAGTTCTTTCACAAACCTATTAGGTCTCTCGAGGATTTGAGAAATTCATTGTACCTTTCCTATCTATTTATAAAATTGATAGCACACTTTGTGTTCTTACCTCATGCACTTGTCAGTTTATTTGTTTCAAACCTTGAATTACACAGATTACACTGAAAGATTTCTTAGTGTTAGCTGACTAGCTGTGAAACAAAGAATCCTCTGGTTTCTTAGAGTACTTCATGATATGCGATGTCTAAGAAATATATGCATCAATAAAATTTTTTAATTGCAATTATATTAGTGCCTATATCTCATAAGGACAGAATTATGAAAAGCACCATTGTTTTCATATGTACAAGAAGTTTATTTCAGCTGGCTGCTAAATGTAACTAAAACTAAGGTCCACCACTTTTTCTCTGAATACTTCCTTACTTCCCAAAGACTCAATTAAGCCAATACAACCATTGACAGAACAAGGATGCTGGAATTCAGCTTCTAAATCAGTCTGTTAACTGGTTAAATTGTGCTTACTTAGGAAATGGTTAGAAAGCAACTCCAAGTTACAGCTTCACAGCCAGGCAAAAATCTTGGGCTGCTCCAGCAATTAGGGGAAGTTAAGCCCCACGTTTGTTCTAGCTTTTAAGGAGAGTTTTGGGCAATGTTACAGCTGCATTATATACAAATTTGTGTGCTTCCTTGTATCTTTCCCCAAAGTAAAGCTGTATTAGCTATAGTACAAATTCTTCATTTAACAAGATCTTTAATCTTGCACAAATAAGAAGCACAGCACCTTTACCTTCTAATTCATTACCTATTTGTCTCTTAAAAGGAAGCCAAATTTCTTTTGAAGGACAAAAGTTGAGTATGCTTTTAACTTGCAAATAATAAAGGCATTTCTTATACTTACTTAGAACAAAACACAGCAGAAAAAGTCTTTGAGAGCAGAGTAGCTCCGGAAATAGCATTGCATTAGCCTAGTAGTACGAAAAGGTGAGAGGAATGTGAACTAAACTACAGGTGCCAGGAATAAAAAAACCACTTAACGCTATACATGTTAAATGGGTCTGCAAAGGCCTTTGAGAACCATGTACTACAGAATTAAGGGGCCTCAAAGGTTCCCGTGGAGATGTCTCAAGTTTCACTACCATAAGAACTTGCCATTGCATAACACAACCAGACCTCAATATCACCTCACAGTGCATTCTGATGCTGATTACATGTCACGCTCTAGACTTTGCTAGAGAAACAATGGTGTTTGAAACCAATACTAACAGTCAGTCTTAAGAATACTAGCTATCATGAGTTACAGGACTGTAAGCAGTTCTACAGTTTCCTCTCCAGGGCAGTAACATCCCCCAGAAGGCTTCTGGCACTGCATTGGAAAGAGTGCAGGCCTTTCTATCCAGTGCTCAGCACTGTGCACGGACAGCAGGGCATGACTGGATGGATCTTGGTGTGGGAGGCACCTGCAGAGGTGCAGAACCGACATGGTTCTAATTAACTACCTAATTAGTTAGTTGATTAACTCCCCACAAAACTCAAAAGGTTCAGGAAGATTCTAAACAGATTCATGGAAGGTAAAAGCACTCAGAGAGAAAAGAGCTGTGACAAAGTACACGTACTCACTGCTATGCGTGATGAGAAAGGTATGTATCTGTACAGGGGAAGTCTCAAAAACAACAGACTGCTGAGAAAAGTTGCAACATTTAGGACTTAGAGACCTCTGCCCAGTCTCAAAACATCTCATGGACAATAGGCATCTATCATGAAGCTGTCAGTTCAAAACACTGTGGATTATGTGGTTGTGGGTCACCAGTTGTCCACATGAACAGCTGGGAAACTTGGATCAAGCTGCCTTCACTGTACTAAAATACTGCAGTAACAGCCTAGTTTTCTTTGCAGGCGTCATACAGAAGAATACAAAGCCATGTTCTTCAAAATTACTTCCACCTTGTCTAAAGGATAATTGTGCTGTATCAGTAGCACATCAGAAACTGTTCTGGAGTCACTATTCAACCTAATGATCCCTTGAGACACCAAGTTACGCCATCCATAGAATGGCTGATAGTAAAAGGAAAGGAAGGGTATGTAGCAGAAGGACTCATGGATGACAGTCTGCACAAAGGCCAACAAGACAGAAGCCTCGCCAGGGAATAAAATACTTGCCCATCTTTTTTCCATCCCTCTTTGTCATTAGCCCTTTGCATGGGTAGCTTATCATTGAGCCTTTTTACATGAATACAATTACCAAGTTAAATCGAAAAAGGATGGTAAAGGAAAACTGTGGAATCCTTGTAAATGTAGTATGACAGCTTACATTTTGTGACATAAACTAATTAAAACATGCTCATTTTGTCTCTAGAACAGTATTTGAACTTAATGAAATAATATATTTCATGGACGTCAACAGGGAGAGAATGGGAAACAACCTATCACATCGCCAACCTAGAGAAACATCATGTGTATCCACCAACAAAGTCAAAATGAGGCATACACACAGCTGGATGGGATGCAGAGCTACAATTCTACTCACTCATGAGAAACCTCTGAAGTCAGCAGCAGATGGCCTGAGAAAAGTGTGAAAAGCCAGAGACTAAAGACATGCTGCATTTTCACAGGAAGGGTAAGACTGAAGGTCCTTTCCAACCCTATCTATTCAAGGATTCTATGATTCTATGACTCCCCCAGTCATTTGAGGCCCTTCAAGAAAAGCCCATCAAAACTGGCCAGGCCACTCTAAGTTTTGGATTTGTTTGTTACTCTAGCATAAAATTTTTCCTTGAGTCTTGGTTCTGTACATTAGATCTCAGTAAAGAGGTTCCCAAGAGAGCATCACTTCAAGCATCCAAAAGAAGCCGTTTTTATATGTGGCAAAATAAAAGCATGAAAGACCTGAAAAACACCATTAACATTTTTAATTAGTCTTGTTTTCAAAAACCCGATTTGTACCTCATATCACATTTAGGCAATAATTATTGGCCACAGATGTTAGTCCAAAATTGGAAGCAGAAGTTCTTTTTATCAGGGATTTTTAATAAGAGGAAGACTCATATTTAAACCAGAATAAGGTAACAAAATTTTATAAAAATATATATTTAATGAATGCTATGCATACAGCAATAATATCAGGCAATGCAGCAATTCCTTGCTGTCTCATAATGCCATAACTATCTGATAAAGACCCCAATTTTGTACACAATCTGTTTCAGTTTCTCCATATGGCTTAAATATAAGGCAAAAGGTCAAAACACAACCTTAAATATTTAAACTGGTCAATGACAGTCATACTGTCAATGAATTATCTCAAGTTTATTGTTTAATATGGATAGCCCTTGAGGCAACCTCAAGTACATGTCATAGCTTTCTAATGAGTTATTAAGTTATTAAGCTATGAAATATTTCTGAATTTAAAGCAAGACTAAGGAGCAGAACCCAAGTAAAATAAATTAAAAGGATAATAATTATGCAACATCTTGAGATGTACCAGACATTCACACTATCCATACATAAAAGATACATTAATAAACTGAACATATTAATAAAAAGCTAAGACTGGCCCTTCAAGACCTCAGCACTAATTGGAAAGGATTTAGACTGCGCATCCTGAATAGCTTCTATTAACAGTTTTGGTAAGTCGCTGCTCAACTACCTAAAACTGAAACAAGTTATTCTTAAACTATACAGTTCATCTACTGCATTATCATTCATGAAAGATCAGTGAAACATCATTAGACAGTGTGAGTAATGAAGCGACTGTCTAATTGCCCCGACTTGAATCTTATTTCTGATGAACTTAAATGATTAACCATGAACTGGTTTCTAAATTTAAGCACCCCAGTTAAAGGCCAATGATTATCATCATCCCTGAGATAATTTACTTTGAACTCTGAAGAATTCTTTCAAAAAGGGTGGCACCTAAGCAGATTTTACTTTTAACAAAGAAGCAAGCTTCAGAGCCAAGAGGTGCTGTTGTACCACTGTACCTAGAAGGGTAGGAAGACCACACAACCCTTCAGCAACTTTGTGATCTGTTGTGGTACCATCATGCAGAACAAAGAGAGATTATTACAGCAGAAACAACTACTGGGCTTTCTATTTGGCAGCTGACGAGTTGGTCCTGAGTCTTTCAAGTAACGTTCACTTATATAGTCTTTTTATAAAAGCATGAGTACATACATGTATGTCTAGAGCCCACACATCAGGAAGCCAGACAGCCATGGACAAAAGGACCTTGCACAGGCAAAATTCCTGCTGAGCTCAGGGACAGATGCCTGACCAACACCCTAACAGTAACACCCAGGGTCATCTCACATCCTCAAACAACTACGTGAGGATCAGGCCCAAGCCACAGTAACAGTTACCTTGAAGTCTATGACATCCACTCATTTAATTGGCCCCAGGCTGTACTTCATGGTCTAGATGAATTCCACAGCTTCTCTGGGCAACCTGTTCAGGTGCCTTACCACCCCCACAGTAAAGAACTTCCTAATATCTAAACTAAATCTATTCTCTTTCAGTTTATGACACAGTTGGCAATACCTGATAATTCTTCCAATAAACTTCTGAGTGGCTTTTTCTTTACAAATCTGGTAAGAAACAATAACAGTCTCGGAGAACACTTTTGTGTTGGGGTCACAGAGAGAGACAGGACATCGTGTTTCCCAGCGAGCACTTGGCAGACTGAAAGCTGCCATATATGGGAGAGTTAGGGTGGAAGAGAACAGCACCTTGTTGTGATGTTGTTGCACTGGGTCAGGAGTTCTGCCATGGGGCACATTCAGACCTTTGCATTTGTTCATTAGCAACAGCACTGTCATGACAATAGCTGAAGTCTCCTTTGATTTGATGAAATCTACATTAAGGCGCCTTATCACAGATTCAGCTCTTCCCTTTAACCTCCGTGCAACACAAAGTGTATTACAAATCTGCTACAGGAATCACTTCATCCAACATAGATACGCACAAATCTCAAGGGTGGAAAGTGGCAGCTGTTCAACGCATTCACTCATAGAAACATAGCTCACCATCAGTGTTTGTTTTGCTATTGTTACAGTTATGTTAGCAGTGAAAATGTCTGAAATATTTATTTGCTTTTCAGAAACAATTCTGTAATAGCATTTTTTTGCCGCAAATACTACTTTGTGAACTGCAGATTAATGAGTAAAACAAGTGGTTAAAGATATCTTTTAAATATCATTCCTTTCTTTACTCATTTTATAGCTCAAGAGCCATGTGTCTCTCTTTAACATGTGATTTGCAATGTAATACTCCATGAGCTTCCATATCTGTCTTACATAATAGTTTCAAATAAAATTTGGCTCTCTGTACATTTTAACCTTGGGAACAGGACTCTTAAAATCCTAGAGGCCAAATACCAATATCCCTATAGGATTATCATGCACATCTGTATTTCTGGAAAGATGATATTTTTAAGGGAAAAGCTTTCAATTAAATGTTCCTCCAGAAACCATTGTTTTGCCCAGCTCTTTCTTGTTGCTTTCCTGGTAAGGGGCACACCATAGGGCAAACCATGGCCACACTATAATTTCATCTGCTAGGTGATCCAAGAATAAATAGTTGCAGTAAGTTTTATTTTTGTTTAAATCTCCTTTAGATTTCTAGAACTGAGGTATTGCTGCCATGAAAGAGTCTGAATTACAGCAAGAGGACTGGAGGAACTCCCTCATATCCCCACCTGAGACTCAATTTTACCCTGTCATCTGGAGGCAGAAAGTTGCTAGCAACCCATTCAAACTGTGAATGAAGCTGCAAATGCCAGAATTTAGTTAGCCTTTTACATTTTTTGCTTTCAGCCAAAGTACTTAAAGCATTGGGTAGCACACACTGCAAATTCAGATGCGAGAGTGTTTCCATTTGAACCTCCTGTTTATAGTTCATTACCCAAAGTTTCCTGAAAGTTGCACTTTTCAGAAGGAAATTTCTCATTTTTGGTTTTGGCTAGGTGATCTTCTGCTTGCTTGGGGTTTTTGCTCGCTTGTTGGTTTGCTATTCAGGCTGTTTGAGCGAGCAAAATGTTACACATGCAAAAGACACTACGATTTTTTTTTTGGTTGATTTTTCAACCTGAAATGACAATGGGGTTAACAGCTAAAATCCAGAATGAAAACTGAGAATTGTTAACCACGAATAAGGGGCTGGGCTTGTCTTGAAGAGAAAATATTCTGGTTTCAACAAGACACATGAGCCTAAGCAAACTGAGCCCTGACCACATGCAGTAGATTTTTTTGTTTGTGTTTTTGCTGAACTAAGAAAGGATGCACCCAAGGGAGAGATGAACAAACTGAGGCTACTCAGTGCACAATGTTTGTTGTCCAAGTCACAGAGCAACAAAGAAAAAATGCCAGAAAGTCCAAATATTCTAAAAACCTACTGACATTAACTTATTTTATGCTTCACGAGCCTAGAAAAAGAAGTTGTGAGACAGAAAGACTGGGAATACTGAAAATACAGCTTCAGATGTATGTACCATTTATTAAACATCTACCTGCCCCAGATTTTTTTTCCTCTTATATAAAAAACTATGAAGAGCATAAACTTAGAAAGGGAAACATTCATAAACCTCAACATTCTTAGTTTTCTTATCCTACCAGACTCATATAAACTATCTTTATTAATAGGTCTTAACCTTATGTTTAGTTGGTTTTTTTCCCCCAAAAATCAAGATTACTGTCTGTGGTTTTGCAATGTCAGTAATTAGCACAATAAATCATTGTTCTAGAAGTGAGATGTTATGCAAGCACATATTACTGAGTCCTATACTGGACACATAAAACAACAACAAAACTAAAACCAACTGAAAGGTGGGATTTTCAGAAGCATTTAGCATTGGCTGAATTTTGCACCCAGTGAAGTCAGAGGTAATTTAAAGCAAAAATAAAAATACCCAAACCACCATAACATTCTCTTCTACCATATCACAACAAGCAGTAGTAGGCTGAGCAAAAAGTCTAGCGATCAAGGTTCAAATGTTGGTATTTTCTCATAAAGTCAGCTGGCATGAAATACAAGTGGAAGATAGAATCATAGAAGAGTTAGGGTTGGAAAGGACCTTAAGATCATCTAGTTACAACCTCCCTGCCATGGGCAGAGATGAGCAGAGTACTGGTCACTGAGGGCAGACTGCAAAACATCTGGAAGCATCCCTCCCTAACGGTACTGAGAACAGTATTGCTTTTGCTCTGCCTAGTATGAGGGCACTCTGGAAAGATTATACAATAGCTGAAATGTCCTTGTGTCATGAAACTGACACCTGGAATGAGTATTTGCCCCTTCTGATTTCACGTATTGAAGGTGGCTGATGCAGCATGCTTTAGTATTAGACAAAACTACTTCCTTTTCATCCTAGCATGTGCGTAAAATAGAAGGAAAATTCACACAGGAGGCCTGCAGCGTCACACATAATGACTGCACAGTCCCAAAGTAATGACAAAAACTCCTTCGGAATCCCAGTATATTTAAGAAAAAAACCAAACTACTACAGAAATCTGCAATACCTAGGTATGAAGACAATGTCACACTTAGAAGAACCATGTTTCACTATAAAGAACTATGTAATAAATCAGAAAATAAATCCAAAGATAATCTCCTTTTTCAGCTTTCAGAAGCTGCAAAGCACCTGGGTCTTTTTACTTGAGTTATAGCTAGAAAAAAGCCATTAAAAAAGAATTGTAAAGAAATGTCTTACATGCAGAAGATGAAGTCCACTGCAATAATTTCATTTGCAATTCTCCTAAGTATGGGGAGTAAATGAAATGCAGATCTCTAAATTCAAGACCACTACAATGCTACAAAGTCTAAGGCACTCAAATCGCCTTCAGATGTTGCTGCTTTTACAATTAACAATAACAGGAGTCCAGTTGCTAATGTTCGGATACCAGACTCAGAAGACTAGTCTATGAAAAACCTTTGCCACTACAACAGTATAACTGTATTGGCATGAGTTTCTACTGGAGTTGCAACTTACCAGCAGAAAAAAATGTGCTTTTGTTGTTAGAGCTCATACCCTCCCCAAGCAAAACAGAATATACTGGCCAAAGGTTTTTCTTTCCTTTTTTCCTGGTACAACCATGCCTATGCTAGGGCTTTTGCCAATACATGCATGCAGCCAAAAATCACACCTCCAACTGACATTACTATACTGGCAAGCATTTCTAGCATTGGCCTTCAAGCAATTATTTGTTCAATGATTGCTTCCCACAATCACCCCTCGCCCTGCAAGTACTGTATTTCTTCACAGGTAGAAAGCTGGGAGAAAGAAGTAAAAGCTATCAGCTGAGGTCTTGTTCAGCTGTTTCTTGTATCAGGCAAGGATTTTTGCCTTCACAAAAGTTGAATTCACCCCCTTACAAAAACAGAATAAAACATTCTTGGAGGGGGGAGCACGGATCTTTAACCCCACAGCAGAACAAACAAACAAAAGTTCAGGTCAGCCCTTGCTCAACTTCAGCAGGGGCAGAGAGACAGAAAGAACAGAATTCTCTCAATACTAATGACTACTGTTGCCATTCTCTACATACCAAAGTGAAAACAGTCTGTCAGCTTTAAAAGTGCTATTTCTGTTCCTATTGCTCTTTCTGACTTCCCAACTAAAGCAGACTCTTCCATAAGCAAAAAGTTGAATAATTTTCAATCTCAAAGCTCACACAGAAAGGAGTCCTTTCTCAAGTGGACACAATTAGTCCAAAACCACAGGGGTGAGGAGACAGAGGAAGGAGGAAAGAAACACTTTTGCAGAAACCCTCAGGTTGCCCTTCATAAGAAGAGGATTTTCATGCGACTTATCTTGGTCTGAGATTACAAAAAAACCCAACTATGTTTTGAAGCACATTTGTTTTCAATAGCTGCAATATATTTTGTGAAAGAAAAAAATTATCAAAACAATGGCTTTAAACATCATATGGGAGAAGGGAGCCTAAAGTGTTTCATTTCACTTCTAAAGCAGCAGTACGATATTTTTTTAATATCCTCCACCTCTCCAAGCCATTTCCTGTGGTTTGTCCTAAAATTTACCCTCGTCAGCCTAAACAGTAGTGTCAACTATGCGTGAAGAATCAACTCGCTTTTGGACTGAAAACAACTGTATCCTTTTAAAATGCCACGACTGCAGCATCATGAGGGAAGCCAAAAACTTTGTGGATCCAGAGAGGGAACTTGCTCCTTCTTCAGGCTGGCATTTTGTCCAAGCAAAAGGGTCAAATAAGTCACTTTGTGAAACACCGTATTATTTCTGCCTGTGCTGCTTCTGTTATGCACACATTCAAATAGTAAGTAGAGACTTGAAGATGTACAGGGGATTTGGCTTGATGTTAAATTAAACAAAATTTTCCCTTGGAAACTGTCTAGCAGAGCCTGCAGAAATGAGTTGCAACTGCACCTGGATGTGGAATACTGTAAGTTTTAGGGAAATTTCCATGTCATGCACTGGCTTAATGCACTACTGGCACATGTAACCTGAACAACTCAGATGCAGATACAGATTCCAAGGTTTAGAAATATCCACATTAAGGGTTTTGGTTTGAGCTCCTCACTTCTGAGCACATAATAATACTTCACAACTACAGACCTCTGCTATGACTCTAAACACTGGAAAAAACTCAGACTTTTCACCGTGCAAGTAACTCCTAAGATTACCAAAGGAAAGTAAGCTCCACAGCCAGCCCATCTGACGCAAGGAGAGTGACATCCGGACGTGTTTGGAGTATCAACACCTCCAATCCAACTACATGCTGCCAGGAACTTTTTCCTGTTTGGATTCAAATGTAAAGACATCTGGGATCACACGCAAACGATCTCTTTCGATTTCGTCCATGGTGACGTAAGGTAAGGATTGCTTGACAGCACCCAGAGGACTTCGTGCACACAGCCTGCAGGTACTCAGGGCTACTCGGGTTCCCCTACACTGTTTCTTCAGCCCTGGGTTTCTCTCAAGTACTTGCTGCCAGCTGCTCTGAACTGCATACAGAAGAACAATATGCAATAAACAGATATCATTAGAGAAGTGTTATTTTTCTTATTACAGAAAAGTTGAGAACTTTCACAATATCTTGAAACAGCACTCAGAAATTACCTCTTCAGCTTGGCATCTGCTCCCTCTTTAGGAACAAAACAACCCCAGCAATTACAGGAAGAAGCCAAACTGACATAACTGAACCAAGAAAGCCTTTTATCTATTCATCTCACGAGGTTTTGTTTGGTTTTTTGTTTTCTTATTTTATTATTTTTTAAAAACTACTTCTTGAAGGCTTGGAAAAAAGCATTAGGTGCTCTTTGCACGCAGAACATTTACGACCTTGTTTGATTTCTTCAATATATATCTTACTAATGCTTGTTGTATTAATAGACTTAACCCAAGAAGCAGTAATACTGAGCTTTTTAATTGCTTTACATAATTAAATGCTAATGCTTCAATCATTAACAATAATGCTGAATACCACGCTTTGGAACACAATGTAAGCAATGTATTAAAAAAAATGCTTCACGAGGTTCCTGCCTCTTTATTTTCAGAAGTAGTTCAGAATAAGGCTAAAAATAAATAACACTTATTGTCACTAGAGAAAGTGCTACAGTAAAAAGCAGCAAACAACTGGTGGCCACAATTATAACCTCCACCTCATAGCCTTCACAGAGCCTTTGCTGTGGCTGTCTATGTAAGCAGAAGAGCTGTCTGCTTCAGGGTGTGAGTTTTCTTGGAAATGTTTACTATAATGAGAAAATTTTCTGTTCTTTTTCCTTTAATCACAACATTGCCCGGATCTGAGGCCTGAAGCGATGCAAAAAAATATTAAATAATCAAAAATCCAGATGACATTTCAAGGAACTTAATAATCAGATGCCTCATTGCACTGCCTGGGAGTGCGTTTCACATTATATAAGAACTATTGGCACCCAATCATGTTATGGCAAAACTAGCTGACACCATGCTTGGTTACAGCTGTTGCCACAACAGTAGTTACTTGGCAAGTGATGTGAAAGAGGACAAAGTGCTATTGTGACCTTACACCAAGCTTTGATGTATGATGTCTCTAGTTCATGAAAAGGAAGGAAGAAAAGAAAGGCCACCTTTTTTTTTTTTCCAGGGCAACCATATTGTGATTCTAAGTGAAGGTGTTTGTCAAAAGACATCAAAACCGTGGATTGACAGGCTAAGAAAACCACAGAAGGGAATGGAAAGGAAGCACAAGACTCCTACAAGAGATGCCCTTGGAGCTTTGGGAAGGTAAGGTGGAGTATGCCACATAAAAGAAGGGCAAAGAGCTGTTGTAAAGCAAACTGGTCCTTTATCTCCCAAAAGGAGCAGCAGATCTCAACTGCACCTTTGTTGGAAGCCCCAAGAGCAGGTACAGTCTGAAGGCCAGTTGTGCTCCCAAGGGACTGTCTGTCAAGGCTGGCTGCTCTTGAAAATCAGGTGAGGAGACACACTTTCCATGCGAGTCCATTCACATTACAGAGGGAAGTGTTTTACCTTTGGCTAAAACACTTGCATCTCTTTTTTGTTGTTCTTGTTGATTTTTTTTCTCCATAAAGAAGCCGGAGAGACTGCCTTACCACACAGATGGTTTCCCATCAAAATAATCAACAACAATGTTGGAACTCTGTTCCTTGAGAGGAGGTTTGTCTCTGTGCCCAAGTGAGCCAACAGAGGAAAAATCAGCTGCTACGCATTAAGGAAAAAGTAACACATTTAAAACAAAAAACAAAACGAAAGGAAAAAGAATTTTCATCCAGTATTTAATTGCAAAAACATGGTGGGAGAAAAAGAGGACTCAAAAGAAACTCCAGGACCTCTTGCATCTGAAGCAGCCATTTTTCAGTGTATGACAAAAATGCTTCAGTGGTGGTTGGTGCAGAAATGTCCTCAATCTTTTAAATTAATTAACTGATTATGATGGTTGTTTTCCCTCAACACAATGTACCCTAAGCCCCTCCTCCCATCTAGTTGAACTCTAATCATTCATTCTGATGTCTGTGGTTTTGAGACCCATACTCTGTATTAATCCCAGATAAAAATGCAGATGAGAGAAACCAGCCAAACACTTGACCTCTGTGAGTACTGACTGTTGCCTATGTGAAAAACTCAGCACTTTCCAGAAGACTCAACCACCATGGAGCATCTAAGACACAAAAGTGATTTCCTCTTGTAAGAGGGAGATCTCTCATGTGTTCACTTCTGTTAAGGTAGATTTAAACAGTAGCCAAAGGAACATAATACATAAAAACCTCTCTCACTTAATGTGTGACAAGCAAATTATAGAAAAACAGGACTGGATTATGTTTTTAATTTTCTTCTAACACTAATCATTAGCATGTAACATGCAAGTAGTATAATCACAGCACTTGTTTACTTTTGAAATGTGGGAAGACAAGGAAGGCAAACACTTTTTCCCTTCCTTCCTCTTTATTTCCCACTTATTGTTTAAGTATTTCCCTGCAACGGGGAATCGCACTACACGTACATGAAAACTGCAAAGTGAAACTGAATATAAACAGAAAGTGACTGATCTCATTTCACTGAGCAAGAGGGTTGAAGGCCAGAAAGGAAATAAATTGCTTTAGGGGTGGGATGTTAAGCAAATATTTACACAATTTTCCAGCTTTTATCAAACATAAAATATAATCTAATAATCATCTAAGGAATGTTTTGAGAACATTTTCCCTTAAGTATTACTCAACATTTAGACATGGATGATCAAAAAGTAGAGACCCACTCCCACCAAGCATAGAGCAGCATTTATCTCCAGCTATCCCTAGTAGGAAAGATTACAAGAATTAGGTTGCAAGCTTGTGCAATTGCCTTTAGACAAACACAACAATATGTAATAAACTACTATTCACCAGATGACTTTAGAAAAAACCAACATCCCACACTAATGACAATTAAGACTGAAATAAAAGAAGAGCCAAATAAGTAACAATGCAGGATAAAGAGACCCCCTTGAAAGATGCATTAGCATAGAAGCCATCAAATCAGGGGGTGGTGGCTTTCCATGTGGGAAGGCATTCTCTGGGGCCACTTCTTGGCCTCCTCTTCACAAAGGAGATCATTCCTTTAAATGATGATTACATATATACTCAGAGTTTGGATCAAAGAAAGCAGGGCACAGTGGGTCTCAAACTAAAGTCAGTCTCAGAACTCACTAGTTAAGAGATGAGGGCCAGGTCTGACAGTCCTCCCAACCAATCCCTGTTATTGAGTTCAGCCACAGAAAATATTTTCCTATGAAGCCTGTATTTAATTGGGTCAGTGGAGCAAGAGGACAAAACAGAAACTCTACTGTAAGTTAGTTTCTGCATTTATAAAACACAGATTTCTCTGGGATCTTGTGCACCTGCTCTTCCTCTCAGATTCAGAGAACAAGCTTTTGGGCTCAAGCTTTTCCACTGATCTCAATAAACAGAATTATAAGCATACAAAATCACCACCTGAAAGAGATCATGACAGCATCTTTGCACCATTGCCTTTTCTTTGGTTTCATTTAACATCCCACCAATGTGTTGTCTGTTTACAATGTGCATCTTTGAGATGAGGTCCCTATTTCCTTAGCTGACTGCTAAGCATCTGGAACACTGCTAATACTAAATTTTAATATATTAAAATAGTTTATTATAAAACAATTCTACAATATGCTTAACATCATATATGTGTATCACATAATTCCAAATACTCCATCTTACTCCAAAGAGGACGCCATGAATTTACTAAGAAAAAACTACTTGTGAGCAATTCCTGTCTGAAGAATTCTACACGGCTCATCTCATTTGATCACTTAGATTCCCCAAAGAGCAATCATCTGACGGAACTGCATTTGGGAGTTTAATTCGCCCACTGCTTGCTGGTAGAGCTTTAATAAATCATCAATAATTCAAAGATGACCATTAAAATATGACCAAGCAAGTGTGCCAGCACAAAAGACATTCTATAAAGAATACTCTTCAGGAAGAGGTTGCTCTACAGCATTGTTACCAGCTATCACATTCAAAGTTCCTTTTACCCTACCTTTCAACATGTGCCTGCTACGCAAACTGCCTAACAAACTCTCCTCTAACTTTACAGTTAAGAGCAGCATCATGTCAGTGGATGTTTCAACAAAATAAAACTGAAATCTATATTTTTATTTTCCCCTTAATCAGAAGTTGAACAGCAAAATATTGGAATTTTAAAGCTCACTATGTTTTGGTTACTACACGTGAGATGTAGAATTTTTATGCATTTCTAGATTATCTTCATGGCTTTACCCATTCATGTACTGTAACAAAGTATGTTTCTTATTTCCCCAGAGGCAAGAGGTGATGCTGCTAAAGGTAATTTTGGCCAGGGGAAGTGACTGTCAACCCCTGCGTCTACATATCTCTCCTCCACAACTCCTTTGAAGAAGGAAACAGCAGCATTCTGACAGTAAAGTCATAAACTGTTGCGTTTGTAGGGATATATTTCTTTTTTAGGGAACCCTAAAGTACTTAATAAACATTTGTAAAGTACTGATTGTTTGCAGGTTGACAGCAGCCTGCAATACATCTCACTCCACAGCAAGTTATAAGAACATCATTTCTGACAGGAAGAGTAAGGAGAGATTGATAAGGAAGAAGCAGCTGCCTGGGCTAGCACATCAAGTTAAACATTACTGCTTTTCTATAAATAACTTAATCTTTATGTTTCCAGGAATGCATTAATTCTATTTGTCGAACTGACTCAAATATTCTTTTCTGTCTGCAACACCAAAAATGTCACCCACAGAAAGATGAGCCTGTCACCTGCAGCCCTCAAAATTATATTATCTATAGGAATCAACAAAGAACGGATACCTCCTCTTCCTTATACCCACGTTCGATAGTTAAGGAGATCAGGTATGCACTTGGTAATGGACTGTTACAGGAAATCAGATATTCCATACCCCTCTAGACTAAATTCTTCCCATGCTTCTCCTTCACCCCTTCAAAATCCATTTAAGCCATGACTCCGAATCAGGACAGGCACTGCTACCAGTTAGTCCATCATTCACAAACTCTCATCAGGTTGTCATGTGAGGACCATGCACATATTAATTAAGGGCATTTGCTTTTGGAATGCTTTGCTGAGATATGGAACATTATCCTCATTTTAGAAATGCACAGAAACAGATGTGTCCACAGTTACCCAAGATATACCCAGGACAAAACTAGGATTCAGACATTAGTAGTCAAGTATCTGACTGTTTTTGCTGGATTGGGAAAAATCATTATAAAAAAATCTCAACACCTTTCTAAGATCAGAAGTAAGTTACTTACACACTATCTCAAAATCAGAAGACAATAAATCATGAAGCATACGGAAACATGCCAGCGCTTAATATTCAATTTACATGAAATACAGATACGAAGAAACTATAAAAGGGACACTTACAGCTGAGCCTTTCTTTGTTTAATTTTAAATATTTTAATCAAGAAGATATTGTATATTTTGAAAATGGCTCATAAAATGAGATATTTTCTTCTCTTTGCTCACATTCTTGAAAATACGCTATCTCTAAAATTCGTGCCAGCATATAAAAGTCCCAGTAAAAAGGTCCTTTCCTCCTACCTCATGATTAAATCATATAACTAGCTTGGCTTTGAAACAGATTTAAACATTTAGAAAGCTACGACCTCAGGTTTGTAACACTTGACAGAAAGTGAACACATTTTTTAACATATAGACTGTTACTGGGTATATATTCAGTGCCTCTGAGTATAGCTGCATTATGTAGGAACAGAAACCAAAATGAAAATCTCCTATGTATTAGCATTTTGCTGCTAGTTTTTTACACAAGCACATACAACAAGATATGACTAAGATCTCATCCTGGCAGCCACTCTGCTGCCTTAAAAGATGAGCTAAAGAACTGGCACTCACAGAGCTTCACTTTTATCAGCACTCAACTGAGCAGCTGTGTGGTTAAGCTCAAGACTACTCCAGCCTTGCTGACCTGCAAACTCAGGCTTAGCCATACCACTTCCATGAGTTCTTTCCTTTTGCTGCCTACTGCCTATGCCAGTCAGGCCCTCACCTGGTGATAAACCCAATTATATTTCCTTATAAAACAGAATGAGAAATGAGACTGAGCCCTCCAATAAATACCTTAAATTCAAGGCATCTTAAGCACACTGTGAAATAAAACACTGACACAGAACCATGGAATGATAGAATCATTGAACATAAATGTCATTGTTTTAATACAGGATTGTATGATCTTCCACTTCCTTAAAAATATGCCAGCAAACAAGATTTTACTTATCAGTGAATTTTTAATGTATTTTGGTGGCTATTTTTTGGCAGTCACCAAGGATACTTTGGGGAAATTGAAATGTCGAGCAATTTTCCTTGTTTTCTAGCACAAATACACCCATTCACCTCTATCCCTTCAATAAGATTGGGTTTTGCTGTTGCTGTCTGTTTTATTCTGCTTATGCAGTGCTGAAAATAAAATTAAATTAAATCGACTGTGAGAGAAAGCAACTTTTTGTCTCCAAAGTTTTGAGATCACCAAACCTTCTCACATTCAATAATTCAGACTCACTCCCCTACATTTTGTCCAGGAAAATAAGATGGTCTTTATATTCCAAAGATGTCTTAACAAAAGTCTGCAGTACTGGATTTTCTGATGCTGGGTGATTACAAAACCCTCTTTTGTTCTCATAACTTCATGATGTATATCTATAACTCTTTCTTGTTTGTGAAGATAAGACCAGCCTTGTCTCTCTAAATGCCATTTCAAAGGAAGATTCACAGTTGTTTGACTTTTGATCTGTGTGGCAACTAGCTCGACCACCTGTGCTGGGTTCGAGCAGTTACTGAGCTTGCTTTGTACCATCTTATGAACACAGCAAGCCTTTTAAACCAGAATGAGCTGATGTGTGAATACACCAATTTACAATGTAAATACAGGGTCCAACAATATGGGCATCTTTAATGACCAAATGTGTAAAGTGCATATATTGTTTACTGATTATACCATTAAATAAAACAGATGGCTCATGTTCTCCATCCACCTACTGTGGATTAAAACACAATGGTGTAATAGTCTGGTAAACTGGTAATGTGAAACATTGCTTTGTACTGGTGCAGTAGTATAAATAGCTGTTCACAAATGAGGTACAAAGTCTCTCTGCCAGTAAGAGTAATTAGCTGAAGGCTGTACTGAAATAATGCTACCTTCACAATCAACACGTGTGTGCCATTCACACTGCAAACTACATCTGAAAAAACACAGCAGCAACAGAAAGCAGCAAGGAAGTTTCTCAGCATGGATAAAGTACGCCATACGCTTCCCAACATCTAGGCAAGGCTGGGCACACTTCGAACCATGTTTCTCAAGCAACTCCCTATTTAAACACATTATTTGCAGCCATGATAAGTGCGTCAGAGAAAAATACAGTGCTTTGTTTTTGCTTGCACAAGCATTTTTATCAGGAGGAAGGCAAAGAACTGGTGCAAAAATAATCATAAAAAGCAATTTTTATTCAAGAAGAAAAATTATTTGTTAGTGTTGTAATCTTAAACTATCAGCAGATCTACTAAATAAGACAAGATGAAGATTTTGCTTTAACTTACAAGCATCATAAAAACCTTCTAGGTTACAGCTCAGTTAATATAGTAAAGTCCAAGCTAAGCAAAAGCTTTTAGGTAGTAAATACTTCACAGTGAGATCCTGCAAGCTAATCCATGTTCACACACACAGAAAAACGTTAATACTTGCAGAAGGCATATAGGACAGCAAAGAACTCTTGTGCTATATTTTAATTTGGAGAGTACTCATACCACTTCTAATTCTAATAAATTGTAGCTCCTGACTATTCAAATTCATTGACTAACTCTTTAAGTCTTAAAAAACTCCCGATTAATAAATAGGATTTTAAAAGCTGAGTTATAATCCTGATTCTGAGACTGAAGCAGCACTAGCACTGAAAATTTATGTTTGCCTGAAGCAAACAAGTTGCAAAAGTCTCTCCTTGTTTATATTATTCTAGATATTTCTGTAAAAAAAATCAATGATTTTCAGTGAATTAGTTTAGAGCTACACAAATGTAGAGAACGTAAATGTCAGTGCTTATGGTAAGATTGTTTTTCCTTTCCCCATTTTGCTCAATTCCCACACTGACTTTTTTTTGTTGATTAGGTTCAAACCTTCCATATCAGTTAAAGATCCAGCCACAATTAGCAAATTCTCATCCCTCCTATCATGAAGTAGACTACACCATCTCTCATTCTAAGACCACACTTTCTCATTCATGACTTCATTATTCTTCAGACAGATGCTCAGCAGGTTAGCAAAGTGTGAACATTTCTTCTGCAGTTTTAAAGGCCCAATACAACATAATTACATGCTACCCAAGGATACAAATCCTCTCTCAGCTTTGCTCTTGTCCCACAGCAGCACTAATTTATCTGCAACAAATTCTAAGGGATCCTGGTTTTCCTTAGCTGCTGATTTCCCAGTCATCGCTTATGGCCTTCTTTTTAAAACAACAACAAAAAACATCCATCCCAAACAAACTTTGCTCCAACTAAAAGAGATCTTCATTCAACACTAGGGCTTTGGATGAGCAAACTACTCACATAAGTATGACTTGCAAGTTCAGGTCCTGGATTTTGTGACAGAACTTGAGTGACTGACAACAAAAACTGTACCCAGCAAATCCTGAGTTTTCCTTTGTTCCAGTTATTGGTCACTTAATCTGTCTCCTGAGCACAGTCAAAACTCTGACCTGCTACTATGAGATAGATTGAAAATTATCTAATCTAAAAGATTAGCTAATATGGACAAGATTCTGATATCACAGCAGCTTTAAATCAGTTTGATGACTTCATTGTTTTCTGAAAGATAAAATCACTGGTGTGTGATCAGAATTGTGCTGGAAAGCTGAATTAATTTTGCTTTTATTAAAACATGACAATTTCCATCAAATGTGGGAAGAAAAGTGCCAAATGCTACTGAAGGTATACTCAGAATGCACAGAAGAGCTTCTTTACCTGATAAAGATTTACAAAGCTCCTGCAGTGACCTGACAGAAGGCTGGGCTAAACATTTCCCATTCCCACCATTTGTTTCCAAATGCCAGAGCTGTCAAATATGCTGGTATGTCTATGGGCACGGGTGGGAGAAGTAAGTTAAAACTTCTGACACTTTCTTGACAACATTGCTGCCTTTTCCTAAAGTGCCACAAAATAAGTCAAATCTCATTTTTTTTTGTTGTTCATGTTTGAATTTCAAATGCTACTTTTAGTGAGCTCAGTATACAGCCTAGTTTTAGTCCAGGTATGTAACCTCAATGAGAATGATTTCATTTCTGTGTCTCTATTTGCAAAGCTTAGTGACACCTACACATAAAACTACAGTTTGGAGAGGCTGAGCTTCCAGGATTTTCCTATTAGAACACAAAACAAATCTTCCATTTTTACATTTCTGAGTTCTATCAGAAGGCTTGCCTCTATGAGAATTGGAAACTATACTGTGTGCACACTATTATGTATTTTCTCTAATTCTTGAGAAGTTCAGCAGAAATTTCTTTCCACAGCAGAAGTCATGGGCCATGACAGAGCACAGAAATCTCCTCCAATGCAGCAGCACAGAGAAGTTCTCTTCTCTTTCGAGGAAGAAAGATCTGTGCTAAACATTGGGGAAAACATGGAACAGTTTGATTGAAGAGATGGGGAATGCTCCATCAGTGCACAGCAGGCAAAACAAATATCTGCCAGGACTGAAACTGGGACAGTCAATCCTGGTTTAACACAAAGGGATGAAATTTTCTGAGATCACTTCCAAGTTGATTCTCTTTCTTTTGGTTAATTTGTGGATTAAAAAGAAAGGACCCATGTAGCAAACTATCATGCAGATCTGTGTTCAGTAAATGTTACACTTAGGCATTTATGGCTTAAAAAACTCTGTAGTAAATGGCATGTGTAAAACTTGGCATATATTGTTCTGCGACAGTTACAGTGTGAGTGGTGTCAAGAGCAACATAATCCTTGATTTACTGCCTGCCTTTAAGAAGTTTGACTTAACTGATTTCTGAAGAGTTGTGTCCAATTATTTCAGCAATTACCAATGTCAGCTTTTGCTAACAGGTTCCCTACTTCACCCTGCTTCACATAAACAATCTCACCACACTCAAAATATTTTCACTACCTTCGGTATTCCAGAATATCATGTCAGAGAGAACTCATCCAACTGGAAACTACTTGTAACCACTGCAAGAAAGCACTGCACTGATTATGCTGATATAAGACATGCCTTCTCATGAAAGCATGTCATGGGACATCTATTGTGGTTCAGACATGACAACGCTGACTATGAAATGCCTTTTGTTTCACCCATGACACTGTGAACCTCTTTAGGCTCTAGCTGCTTAATCATAGTCAACGTATCTCAATACAGAGAACAATCACAAAGGGTTACATGATATTTAGCCTATTACAATACTTTACATTCTTGGTATATGCAGTCTAGGACTAGCTTGGATAATTATCCAGTGGGATCCTGTTTTCCTGCAGAAACACAACTGTGCTTTAGATAATGTTCTTTCCAGCTGTTCAGCTGGACACAAGTAGATAGAAGGGGGGCAAATGAGATAGTAATTCTGGATTATAGAAAAGAGGGAATGGAGAGAGCAGAACAAAGACCATTGTGCATTTTAAAAAGGAATGAAAAAAGAGAATTAGAAATATTGCCAAAAGAATGCTGAGAGCCCTGCTCATAATGGATGCTGTGTAGGATGCCTGACGTGTGGATAAAGCTTTCCAACAATCTGAAAAATAAAACAATGCTACAATAGAAATGCTTCTATCTCAGTGAACACAGGACATACGCTTCTAAGACTGCCTGGGTGCAAGGAGATGAAAACACTGACTTATTTAGTCCTATGCACTTAAGTTATTAAAATATAAGGATTGATCATTATGCTCCTTTTTTTTCCCCCAGGTTTGGAATAAATATAACTCTGAATCACTTAGGCTCTTGGAGCAGAAGGTTTGCAAAGGCTATGGTGGCATTAAACTTAACATAGCTACATGCTTGCGAAGTTGAAATTGGTCCCATTCTGTGAGGCACTTAGTATCTTCATTATATGGTTTGGAATTCTCCATGCACTCTGCTTGCTGTAGCTATGGTGGTTATACAGCAGTTCAGGAGACTTCTGCGGCTTCTGTGATACATGAAATGAAAGTATGAATAGGGCTGAATGAAAGTAGAGAGAGTTTTCAAAAGCATTTAGGAAACAACATACAGAACACTGTCCAAGAAAGATGAGCAAGGTTTATAAAATGGCTCTCGATTATTAAAAATAAGAAATGCATCTCAAATAAACCAGATTACACCTTATCTAACTTGAGAACAGGGAACCCACAGTGCCCCATACTGTTTTAAAATTCTTGCTGTTCAGACCTAGAGGTATATTTCCTGTATTTTTGGTTGGAGTCCTAATGTTGAAGGATGGGAATTTTGCTGACACTACATTTACACTTTCCAGACGTTTTGTCCCTCACTTCAACAAAGAAACAAGGTTTATTTGTAAAGTCAAAGTGAGGAATAAGCAGGTACTAATTAATGCCAAGGTTTAATCTGCAATAACAAGCTGTATATTATTTATCCAAAGACTATCTGGTGTTTAACAGCACCACAGAGCTTATTAGTTTCCTTCTGAAAGAGTCAACACTTCATAATGATAAAGATTAGCTGCATAAAAACCACAAATGTGCAATACTATAAGAATCAAGTAATTATATTAAATGCTTAAAAGTCGGGAAATTTAAAAAGAAAATCTTACACTGACAGTAACAAGCACTAAAATACCCTGTGTGTACTTCATGATTTCCATTTAACAACGGGAATATTAAGGACAGGGTTTGGTCTGTTATGAGCCTTGAGCAAAAAGCACAATAAAAACTGTGTTGCCCAAAAGATGACCCAGAATCATTCTGCCACTCATTACCCCCCCTTATTCAGCCTCCCTCAGGTTAAGGGATTTGCTCCTGTGGTTTAAGTTAACCATATGCTTAAATATGTTCCTGAATCAAGGTCTAAATTACTGAAGTAAACAGCTGCAGCTGTAAATATTCAACATGCAGCAGACATGCAGCTAAAGGATTTACCATTTCAATAATTTTCAGTGTATAAATACATCTTGAAGTGAAACTAGAAATACATGTACCAAAAAGTTGCTATAACAGTTTCTACTCAAACTTCTGGCTTGAGACCAAATATGCAAAGTTCCTGCTGGAAAGAGCAATTCCTCTATTAGAATGAAAACAAGACAAGTCTAACTGTATGTTAAAATTCACTCTGTATCTGTGATGTGAAGACCCTCCTTCAGAAAACTGCAGAGACTCAACAGTTATGGCTTAGGAAGACTGATTCTGAGATAGGCTTTAACTCAGACGAAAATCTTTTTTGTTACGGACTTCTGGGGATGGAAACAGAGACTGGTAGTTAAATAGGGGAAAAAGTGAGAAAAATCACTCTTTGTTTTGGTCTGCCTTGACAGACAGGCTGAGAAAGTTGGGGCTGTTCAGCCTGGAGAAGAGAAAGCTGCATGGAGATCTCAGAGCAGCCTTCCAGTATCTGAAGGGGACAGCCTTCCCAGCTGATAGGGATGCTGGGGATGGACTATTCATTAGGGAATGTAGCGATAAGACAAGGGGTAACAGGTTAAAACTGAAACAGAGGAAGTTTAGACTGGATATAAGGAAGAAGTTCTTTACTGTAAAGGTGGTGAGGCACAGGAATGGGTTGCCCAGGGAAGTTGTCAATGCTCCATCCCTGGCGGTGTTCAGGGCCAGGCTGGAGAGAGCCTTGGGTGACATGGTTTAGTGTGAGCTGTCCCTGCCCATGGCAGGGGGGTTGGAACTGGATGATCTTAAGGTCCTTTCCAACCCTAACTATTCTATGATTCTATGACAGGGACATGACTGTCTCTGCTGCTATTCTGCATACGGAAATGTGGGCTTTGTAGTCAAGAGTGAAGAGAACAGACACAAATTTGAACAGACACAAATAGATTTTCATATCTCTAGGAGTGTGAGAAAGCAAATAAAGAATTACTTATGCCTCCACTACAGAATGGCCACCCAACCAGGTCAATGGGTGGAGGCAGAGCATCCCACACTCTGTGTAAACAACTGCACTACACTGAATGTCCTCTCATCCTAATGACCACAGAGGCCTCTTCACAACTGCTGAAGTTGTTTGAGACCTGCTAGGAATGACTGCAATCCAGGCCCAGATTCTGAAGGCCAATTGTAAAACACTTATGTTTTAAATCACTTCTGCTTAGTACCTGAGGCAATGGACGTAAGTTGGGTGCTGGGAAATTTTCATAGATAACAGGAAAAATTGCTAATTTCAACTGCTACTGGGATGGATTGCTTAAAGAGGCATTGGTATCTCCAACCTTGGATGTGTTTGAAACTTGAATAGAGAAGTCTCTGAGCAACCTGCTCTAATTAGACTTACTTTAAGCAGGAGGTTGGACCAGATGACCTTTAGAGCTTCCTTCCAACCTACACTGTCCTATGATTCTGTGAAATGGTGAGAAATAACTGTAAGGTCAGGACTATCCTGGAGTTCAAAAGTACAAGGAAGTTTGATTAGAAGCAATGCAAAAAGGAGGACTACCAGAATTTTCCTGGAAAGAGTAGTGAAGAAGCTCAACTACAATTAGCACAGAGGGGCAGGCGTTCCAGTTCTGATTGTAGTCATATTGGTCATGCAGCATTCAAGTCATACAATTTATCACCTGACAGCTGAACACTTATTGCTTCATTTCCATCAGCTGGAGGCAGTGTCTGTCCTGCTGGAAATCCCATTATAAAAGTCTCTCTTATAAGAGCAGATGTATCCATGAGCTTCTCAAAGAATCATTGCTAACAATTCAGAACATTGAAATCTGAAGATTAAAAGATTTTTGGCATAAAAATTTCCTGGTGAACCAGACAAAATAAAAAGTTGCTCTGGAGGGTGGTAGCTATTTTTTCATGAAATATTTTTCTGCCATTTGGAGGGGGGGAGATAGACTTTATCTGCTAATTGGATAAAGATTCAAATTACTGAAATTTTTATCTGGTTACTTTTAGTTTTGTTGGTTTCCCACTGGGCCATGTGTGGCTTGGAGGCTATCCAAATTCTTCTCTTAAAAGCTTTTCTAGGTTATTGGCTTAGGATATGTGCAAAAGACTGAAGATCTTTCAGAACATATTCTTTTCTGCTTCTTTCTGACACACTGTGTGCTCCCTAATTCACACTGGGGTAGAGGCCAAGGGATGGATGTCTGAGACTGTGATGCTGCAGATGATTGCAGAAGATGCCATTTCCTAATGTTAAAAGCTATTATCTGAAAATTCTCTAAGTTAAACTACACTGCAATTGTGTTATAGTCTCACAGTTTTAAAGAGGAGTCATAAACCATCAGGATTTCCAGAGCTATGGGCACACATAAAAGGAAATGACTAATGCTTTGACATTATCAACATACTGATTTTATCATAGTAATGCAACGCCATACCCTGAGTGGAATATATAGTTTAGCGGAATCCCAGTAGGTTTATTTACAGGAAAACAAATTATGGATTTATAGGTTATTTCAAAGTGAGAATATTAAAAAACATTCATTATAAAATTTCCCTTAAGCAAATACACAAAATACAGGGAGATAAATTCCAATACACAAGGCTGGCTTCCTAAAGTTGCTAGAGCAGCAAACTGGTATAGGAAGGTCTGTCCCTATTACGCCACTGATTTACCTAGTGACCTCTGGCAGCCTACAAAGCCTGTCTCTGCCTTTATTCTCCTTCTCTGAAGCATTTTATGCACAAATACACGGCCAGGGAGTTTAGGTCATACAAAGGGAGTAAGGTAGCCCTCTAGCTATCTAAATATATAATCTCTTACTATATTTGGCCAGATCAGAAGAGAATCTGCTTTACCTTTCCCAGGTGTAAAAATAGAGATAGTTAGGCATTAATTTGATGCAAAGGGTATTCTCATAGTTAAGAGAGTATGGCATAGTCTCTTAGCCTGGCATACGCCTCATTAGCCTGGCATATGACTTCAAGCATATCAGCAAATACATACTGTGGGAGCAGCAACTAAATTGAGCAACGTTGGGTTTAACATTACCTTTTCTGTATATTAATGATGTGAAGAATAGTCCTCCAGAATTCTTCTTCATTGGTTATAGTAATTAAGTGAAACATTGTGCAGCATGTAATGAAGTGTGCAGAAATTAGGACATAACTGCCAATCCGTGCTAATTATTTTTCTTACAGTTGTATTTATCTAATTTGTGCTGATTTCTCAGGGTCTGCATTTTACGATTATTCTTGAGACTAAACAACACTGGGATGATGCTGAGGCTGGAATAATGCTAAACCCTACTACCAAACAAGTCACAAACAAACTGCATTCACCACAGGTCTATCTATTGTGTGGTTTTAAATAACATCCTGAGAATCTTCTACTGCAAGTTACATCTATGCCGAGGCATTGCTTTTGGCACATTTACCTGAACTGAGCTTAAATCCTAACCTGCCTTTCATCCAGATGGGTGACTCAGCTCAGGATTTTTGCTAAAGGAAAAGGAAATCCAGTGCCTTTCTGACACACAGGAACATGCCATGGTGGTGTTTGACTACATTGTCCTTTTTGTCTGAAAAAAAGAGCCCAAGTATATTTCAGAAAGATCATCTTTTTCATTTGGCTTACGGAACACTTACAAACTAGGACTCCTAACTGTGATTCCCAAACACAAAACAAAGTCAAAGGTTACAGCATATGTTTTTGTTTCAGCTTCTCCAAATTACTTGCAAATGTATTCAAACACAATATGAGGAGATACTTTATTTTATTGAAAATAACAGACTACAGGGTGCTGCAAAAAAGGCTGAGGTACCTCAAGCATAAACATGGAAAGAATACATTGGTTTAGAAACCCATAAATCCTTATTTGAATCTGCCAACCTGAAAGCCAAGTAAAGCCCGAAAAAACTATTTTTCCTAAATGCTATGTCTGATTAAGCCATACTATTAAATGACAGCTGAACTTTAACATTAATATGATATTATTTAAATAACTGCATGATTTTTTTTTACACTAAAATGATGAATGATTTTTGGACAGCTCAATTGACATAAAGCAAGAAACCCCTTTAATGAGATTTGACAAAATGGAGACATATGCAGAATATTCGTTACAGCTCATGTCGCAGAGCCCTTCCTGGGGAGGCTTGGGTTTGGTTGTGTCTTTTCTTTCGTTCATTTTTTTTAGAGTTTATTTTGATTGTCTCCAGGCACTGAACCATCCCTTTCAATTGCCACTTCCTTCCTCCATGGATTTTGAATTTAGCTTGTGTCATTTACATATTACTCTTAATCAGAGAATTTTATATGTTACAGTTTGGAGTCGGAATTGTATGAAATCTGTGGAATGAAGGCATGAGGTTCAGTCATTTTAACCTTTGTCATCTGGGTATACAAGGGCTAACAAAGATATTTTTCTGAGAAGAAATGGAGAGATAAAGCTTGCACTAAAGAACAACTTACCAGTTTCTGGTTTTGGTATTTTCCAAGTAAAGCGACAAATCAACAACTCTGCTAAAACTTTATCTTTAACAAGCTGATAGCATTAAGCAAATATGCAACATATAAGGCAATGGTAAGAATAATTTCATACTGAGCACTTGAGAGGATGCTCTAAACTCCTTTAAAACTGTGTTTTCATAGCACCCAGAACCACCTATTAGAGGGATGCTCTTCTACAAGAAGTTGAATATATACAGAAACATGGACAGAGAAGCTTGGGTGCTGTTTCACCTATGATCACATATCCAGAGATGCCACTAATTAACAACTCTTGGAAGGTGCCTAGTAATCCCTGGATAACTCCTCCCTGCGGTCCCACACAGACTTTTAGGATATTGGAGATTTTTCCTTTCTGTATCACCTCACTTTGATCCCAGTTACAATTTTTACAACACTGAAAGCATGGAAGGAACATGTTAAAACCACAAGGTCTGATGATAAGTTTGCCACATCTATTCAGGCAGAATTGATCATCTTAACCTTTTATCTGTGCGCAAATGTAAGCTGCCCAAAACCATTTACAAACTTTCTCACATAAAATATAACAGGAAAAACCCCTCAAAAGACTGAAATCACTCAAGAACAAAGAACGCAGGAAATTATAATCAAAATACTTAATTTTAGAACACACAGACAAAACGCCCCACCAAATACAAAGAAAGAAAGATGTGAAATGACTGAGCAAGAGGTAATCCCTCAGGCTGCAGAAAAGTCTTTCTATAGCTGTGATAAAGCCTGATATCAAACCATGCCTGCTTCACTACCAGCATTCGTTCAAAGACATTCTACGTAGCAGCCCATGTAAAAAAGTTAGGTGCATCATCAAAATGCTGAGTTTGAATTAAAACTGAAAATAAAGGCGCAGAAGGATAGAGGAGAAAAAGAGATCGGAAATGTCCCTACCTTGGCCTTACCTTCGCAACATTCCCGTCAAAATCCTGGAACTCTTCCCCAGGTTTGCATCTGTTTCTCTAAGCTGGAGAAAAAAAGAGTCCCATTAAAGGCAAAAGGCACATGTATTCCATTCTGTACAAAAGACAGCTATTTCTACTGCCATTTGAGTCAATCAATTTCAGGTTTAGACCACAACAAACTCTCATGTAGGAAAGCCACTGAAGATCCGAAATCTAAAAATGACTTCTCTGGTTTTCACTTACATAAAGATGAAACCTATGGAAAATAAGACACTGAGGCAACAATGATGAACCAGGATAAAGAGCAAAAGCTTTACAAATATGGGGTGGCAGGTATATAAATTGGTATCCATAATTCCCATTGATGTGTGTATATGCATTGGTTATGTATATTAGTGAGGGCATCAACAAATGAAGAGACAGCCACGTGCTGTATTCCTGAATCGTAATGAAAAGAAAAACAAACATAACTTTCTTCCACTGTTTTTCAAAGACAGTAGTTTAAAGAAAAAGCAGAAATATAAAACAGTGGTCTTTTACCAATACTGTGTAAAAGAAATATGCTTATATTTGTATTTAAACACAAAACTTGCACTGACTTTACAGTGGCCACCACTGGGATGGATGCCCAAATACTTTCTGAACAGTATACAGTATGTACATAAGGCACAGTGGTATAATATATATTTGTGCATGCAAGGATAACCCACTCACTGAAAACATCATTTCTGTAGTTTATTCGAAGACAGAAAATCTATATTTCCAGCTAAACTTGATTAGCTGACATGTTCAACAGCTCTCCAAAATCTTGCAAAACAGGTAAAAGCACAACTGAACAGAAGATGACACCTGGGACATGAACAGAAAATTTACGAAGCAAATGAACTTCATATTAAAAAAAGAGCAATTCTGTTGCTCTTTAAAAGGGAATAAAACCTCCCCTCTATTTTTGTGTTTATTAGTGTCCCACAAAAGGAAGTCTAGAAATGAAGAAGGGTATGGGAAGAATAGATTTACTCTCCTATTGCCTCTTTTGCTACTGGTAGCTAAAGGAGAGACATCTTGTTTTAGGGATCTTGGAACCAGTGGGACATCAAAATCCACTGTAAAAGATAATACAATGATTCTCAGTTATGAAATAGCAGTGACAACTGCTTCTAACATGCCCCAAAACACAGCTGTGTGTACATACATAAAAACATTCTTTTCCTTATGAAAGCTGAATATTTACCTCTTCACTATCAAATTGGATTGAAAGGATTACCTGACTCATTGACTTCCTATTAAAGAAACTTTGTTGTAGAAGACAAAATGCATCCTCTGCTATAAATCCATTCAAACAGTAACACTGCCATGAAAAGTGGCAGTCTTCTGGTAACAAATCACCTTCACCACAACAAACCACTATTATATCTTGAATATGTGCATGGCAGCAATATTAAAAACAGTTTTATTCTGGAGCCCAATATTATAAAAATTTGGTACCAGATTTAATATTTATTACTGAAATCAGTAGCTGCAATCAATGACATATAACCTTTTTGCATATATTTCCTCCTTGTTCTTGTAAAAGGTATTAAGAAAATACCAAGGAGAAGCTGGGACTGGATAACACTAACCAAGATTTGCTCATAGCAATTCATATGCAGTGGGAAGGCTTGCACTGACTCTCAGGTCTCTGTAATTATGCGCTATGATGGACAAAGATGAGCATTATATTCCAGGGAGGTTATTCCCTCATTTTTTTCCTGATTAATCTAGACAATTCAGGCTCCAGAACAGCAGTTTGCCCAGTTTGACACAAGGAACAGGAGAAAAAAAGTCACAATAATTTTTAGAAGGCTCATTAAAAAGCCGAGTTCTTATCCATGCTAGAAGGGAATCCGAAGTACAAATGTATGCTTTATATTGGTCTTTTATTATTCATAAGGATGCATTTAATACTTGGGGCTTCTCCTCCCTTTTCACAGAAAAGTAGCTCTCTCCTTTTTACCACTGTATGTTTGATCCTTACTTTCCTCTCTCGCTGCAGGATTCTATCTGACAGCTAGAATCAGCACTGATAGGGGAAGCTGAATCTTAGAGGTTTGACAAACCCCTCTAAGCAAGACAACCTCATATTTTTATGGTAATTAAAAAACCCACAAAATAAGTGAAAGCAATGTTAAAAAAGAAACAAACACGTACACACATAGATGGAAGATCTCTAGCTACCTCCCAAGAGAACACTAAAAAACCACCTTTTCTTCCTGCCCTGGCAGAAAAAAAACAACATAAAGAGTTTCAAACTGTAAGTTTGTTTTTATTTAAAACTGAAATACCTGATTATAGTTCTTCCATTATTTCTTTACTAATACTCATGCACCACATAAGCCAAAGAATGGGTGTCATTCAAACCTGTTAAATGGCATATGATGGTACTTCCTTCCTTCACAGAACTGCTGCAGTGAAAACATTTTGAAATAAACTCTTCTATTAGCAATGGCAAATCTATGTGATGGCTAAGAAAGCTTTAAAAATAATATTAAGAATACTAATGAGAAAGGAAGGAAGATGAACAAGATGCTGATGGTGATATCCTGTTTGACACGGACATTTTAATTTGAGGTTTTCCTAAAAATCATTGCAACTTTTAGAGTCTTGTACAGTCCAGCTAATCTGTCTGACTTGTAGCAGACCTTTTATCCCTCATTTTTGGCTTTGGGGAAAAAAAAGTTTTACTTTATGTACAGGAAAACTCACATATGTAAATTTAACTCAACTACAGAGACAATAACTCACTTAAATTTTGCTCATAAGAAAATCTTCCTAATTTTCACAACATTGAACTGCTAAGACCTGACCATCAGACTGAAGTTGACATTTGACTTTCAGAAGACAAGTTTGTTACCTGACTAATAAGATAGTAATACCATGTATTCTGTGTAAAGCTATTATGCGTTGCTTAGAGGACCCTCTGTCCTGGTCTTTCCAGAAAATGGAAATCTTGCCAAGTTACTCAAGATCATCCCTTACTCTTTACCTGAATATACAGACAGCTGGGAGAGGTCCACCCATGTGCCTCCCCTGGAGAACTTTTCTCAATGCCCTAAACACAATATTTTAAGTGGCATATGATAAAAACCTGTAATTTGAGATCTTCCAGTTATAACAAGAGGTCTTTCTGTGCTCTGTGGTGGGAGACTTATTTTTAGTCTTGTCTGTGCAACATACAGCTTTTTCCATCAGAGAAATTTGTTCTTCAGATGGAAAGTGAAGAAAAGGAAAAGTTATGGTACGAACCATGCGTACACAGTTATCAGAACTACGCTCTTTCTTTCCCAAGGACTTTTATTGTCAGCAGAAAGGGATACATGGCATTCATCTCCATTGCCTAGGTCTGACTTATCCAACTAGGAAAAGAAAAGCATCTCAGACTCAGCAGTCACTAGGGATGTGAGGGGTGGAGGTGAAGTAAGACGCAAAGTTGTCTGAACAACACTTGGTAAGTGCTAACAATCCTTAGTTACGGTTAATTATTTAGTTATAATTAATGTTTTGAAGTAGTTAATAACCAGGATTTCAGGAAGCAACTGGTACAGCTGACAGAAAATACCTCATTAGAAGCCATCATATGAGGCTTTACCAATCAAAGCTAACCAGGTAAAGAAACTCACTGGGACAGATAAAGGAATTTTAAGTGGCCTTGGTCAGCTAGAAGCCTACAGGTGGACTTTGCTTTGGCAAAATTGGACATTCAGGAAAGTATCTGATCAATGTATCACAGAGACAAAGTCACAAGTGGTCACGCCTCATTCTGTGAATGGAAAACAGAACCAGAGAGGTAAATTTCTTAGACTGAACTTCAGAGAAGTTGTGTGCGTTGGATGGGATGAGCTTCTGAGCGTCTTCATTAACTCTACAGAGAAGAGTTCATCCCTATGGAGGTAATATAAGCCAAAAATTACATAGATATATTACCTTGACTGCAGCAACGGAGCAGCAAGTAAATCTGTTCTTTCACTCAGAACTACCCCAGAAGGCAACTATTAGCATTTGAGCTACAACAAGTAAGGTTGATCAACTATTAGCACATCAATTGTAATGTTGACCCTTGTTTCATAGAAAGTCCAAGAAGTCACTGCAATGGACGCTATGAGAAACCTTTCAAAGGACAAAAAAAATGACCTAACTGACGTTAGTGACAGAAAGCTTCCTTCCAACAGCCAATTTAGTGACTTAGCAGCTGATTTATACAAAACTGCTCAATATGCTGGATTATTTTTGCATGCATAGAGAACTTGCCCAAAGCAAATAAAATCGGAGACCAGCAATTACTTGTTATCAAACTTACCCTTTCCCGAGCACGCTGGATCTTCTCTCTGTCATGGCTGAGGTTTTCCAGCATCTCCTGTCCAATCTGCTCTGCATTAAAAAATCAAAATGTAAATCATGAAAAACATAGCTTGTAGCTGTAAGGCCTCAAAATGCTGGGTTATTTTGCAACAACGGCATATAATACATGTGGTAGCCTGATCACTGCTCCTAACTGCAAAAAGGAAGACACCATTGTACTAAATTTGAAGTTTTTCAAGCAATGTAAAACTGAAGAAGTAACAACCAAAGGAGGAGTTGTCCCCCTGCAATCTCTTGAGGTTGTGTAGGCCCTGGGAACTGATGCTGACCTTTGGTCTGTGAAACAAAGTAAGAGGACTTTCAGGCTTGCTCTCAGTGCTGGGGGTTCATACATCCCACACGCTCCTTAAGCCCACTCCTTTCTAAGTCTTAGAAAGGAAGTCAGGAAGGCTTTGCTAAAACATCAGCTCTCTTTATACTTCTAAACACACTGAGAAGCATAACAGAGAAAACCACTCCGTGCCTCTCAGCATTTACCAGTGATGCTTAAATAAAAGCTATTTCAGGCTAAGTGCAGTTACTGGTGTCTGTTTTGCTCCACCATGGACTATCCTGGCAAGCTTGGAGATACACTGTAATGGATCTCCTGATGTTTTTAACAGCAGACATATACATTAACCGATTGTCATCACCATTTGTTTACACTGCGGTTGTTTGCTTCCACAGCTTATACTGAACCAAAGGCTGCAAAATTATACTGGAGAGGCCTCAAGTTATGGTACAAAGACAACACAAGATGCCAAAACTTTACTCTTCAAACAGCTTCAGTCAAATGCTCCTCTAACACTGAAATATTAGCAGCAAGCATAGAGATTTTAATCTTCAAAGCTCTATAGAAACATTAAGACACCCACCCTGTATTTCCCTGAAGGAATAAAATAAGTTAAATCATTCCTATTTTACAGATGGGGAAACAGACACAAGGAGCTGAAGCAGCTGTAGCTTGCCTCAGGACACACAGCACGTGTGAGACAACCAGCATTTCTGTGCACATTCATTTAGGCTACTTAGCTAGCTTGCCAGAGATATCCAGCAAAACTGAGTAAAACTACAAAACCAGGATTTTTCTTTTTTCATAAACAACAAAAATCATGCCTTGCTTTCGTTCTGGTGAATGAGTCGAGTTTTAAAATGCCATTATTTGAGGAGCATCAAGAAAATGAATCATTAAAAATTCACCCATATGCTAGCAGAGCAAACATGATGACTCTCATTTTTTACTAGAGAAGGTCCATTTTTTTGAAACAATTCAAAGTAGAATAACCTCAAAGTTCAAAAATTTGAGATAAGCAATTTTTTTTTTCCAAATGCATTTAACACGAGGTACACACTCTGCCAGATAAAGTCTAAGGAAATTCATTACATATATATTTCTCTCTCTGTTGCCAAGTGCAGTACAAGTAAGATAAATATTTCCTCAGATATCTGACCACAAATTGACATCCTCATTATGCTATCTTGTCCCTCTTGGCTTGCTGCTCTTTACTTTTAGCTGTATATACAATGCCTCCCAAAGGTGAAATGTGGTAAGATATGTGGTTATGGAGTTTAAAAAGCTGTAAGGTGCAGTACAGCTATACAAATGGTAGCCTAAGAAAGCAATTCAAGACAGCTTGGCCTATGTTTGCATGTCAAAGGACTTACTGGATGAAACCGTACTGAGCTTATTCCTCATCAAAGCACTCAAAATACTGTAACACACAAACAGATACATGCATTCAATATAATCCAGGGGAGAAAAACCAAAGCAAAATCCCTTAAACACAGAGGGAAAAGAATCAACAAGTAACCAAGTAGCATAAGGTGAAATGATAACGAGTATTTATTGCTAAAAATTATACATATGTTTGCACAGACATAAAGGAGTGTGAAGAGCAGATCTCCCTTCAAAGGAATAACTACAAAATAAATGGCACAAATGGCTGGGAAGTTTATAAACAAAGCTCAAAAATATCTTTATAGGAAACAGTTCTATTTTTATTACACCAATTTTAAGCAAGTTACTGTGGGGTTTTTTTTTCATCTTCTTCCTGTCACTGGCAAGTTCACACTCTTAGCTTTTTATAATGATTGAATTTATTTTCCAACCATCAATGTGACAGCAGCATCAACTGTAAGTGAGGGTAAAACACCGTCACTTTGACGAATAGTGTATTTTCCTCTCATTGTCGATGACTGAAGACATCAATAAATAAGGAAGGAGAGCATGTCAGCCAGAATATCACAGAATGAATTGTTGATATGACACTTAGGGATTAAACCTTCAGCCATGAAGTTCAACCTAGCAGAGGGGTCTGAGAACTGAGATAGTTGTGTTTCTTCCCAGCAGCCTCTATAGATAAATAATTGGATGGATCATCAATTTTACAGGAGCAGCTTTACTCTACATGCACTTTAGTTGATGAACTTTGGCCTTTTTTGGGCTAAAATAACAACAGAAGTTGAACAAAGAGACATAACAGAGGTAACATAATCTCCTAGTAAGTTTGCAAACACAAATTGACACGTTTATCCACAGATCCCTTTTATATACTTATTCTACTCTGAAAACTCACTGATGACAGTGAAACTTGATTTTTAGCTGGAAGGTCAAGGCGGTCAAACAAAAATATTAATAAATAAAGAATATACAGATTTATAAATGATATGAAGACATATCTCCTCACTTGGTTCGCAAGTGAAGGTGCCCAGGACTGGAGAAAAGGTAACATTAGCCCATAGTAGAACAAATTACAAGCTTGATATCATTGATATCTGCTTGCTGGAATTTTTCAAGTTTCTCCTTGACTCTGATGTTTTCCTGCCAGTTAAAGTCTTCATCTATGTGGCAGCTTCATGCTTTTAGAGCAATAGAGCTGTATAGATCTTTCCAGACTACTTGTAATGCAAATCATTGACAATTCTACTACAACTATGTGAAAAGGCCAGGTTTCCAAGATACACTGTAGTGCAGATGCATGAATTAGGACCAATGCACAAACTGAAGGTTGTTGCGTGTTGCCAACAATGGTGTTATTTCCAGAGAATCTTAACAATGTCAATTATTTAGGGATTATCCCAACCTTTTAGTTGGTATGTACGGATAATGTATAGTACTGTGCAGTTCCAAGTCCTACAAAAGACTGTGTGGTGCTGCCTCTTCTAACTGAAACTCCCAAAGAGATGCATAAAATTATGCTCTAAAAATTATAGCTAAACTGTGAGAAGCAGAAGGGTGAATGCGTTTACATCATTATTATCTATGTACTGACAGAAAGCAGGAATATTTGATATAGCAATTATCTCAGTCTTAAAAAACGCTGTGATGAACAGGAAAAGAAATTCTGAAAAGATACATAACTTAACAAGCATCAGCCTTAAAGGGTGAGTGCTAAAATTCACAGCTCTGAATTTATTCCTTCTTAAAGGTGTTTGAACAGTTTTGGGAAATCAGCCTCTTCAGTGCTAAACACCTTAATAATGCCATGTCGTGGGTCCAACACAAATGGCACCCGGTTCTATGAGACCATTATGCAAAGAAAACCCATCAACATATCTTATCCTAAAACATTGAAGCTGATTAGAAGAATGAAGACACTTTCCCCAACTGAAGAAAAAACCCCAGAAAAACAGTAAATGCAAATCCAACTTCCTCCTTCATGTGTGCAAAAATCAGCATGTGCTCTTCAACCTTCATACTGAGACAAATCCAAAAGACAACGATGAATTCTAGCGATGCTTTACACTCCTGAATATGCCCTTACTTTGGAATTTGCCTGTAGCGTATATGCAGTATTTATTTAAACATACAAATCAGAATTATTTAATATATGTTCCACAAAGCTTGATTTCTAATACGTACACACATGCACATATCAAGGATGCAAAGTAAGTTGTGCTTGACTGGTTTTTCTTTTCCTTTTTTTTTTTGCCTCCAGCCATTTATGTATTTATTTACTTTATCAGCTAAACTGATTCTGAGAGAGCTTTTTCTAATCATTCAAGTCAATAATACTCTTTTCCTTAAGAATGACTAATATGTTTACTCAAGAGATAGGAATGATAAGGAATAATCCTCTCCAGGCTTTTGGAAAAACAAATCTGCATTTTTATGAATTTTGAAGACAGAGTCCCCATTTTTCTTTTCATATGAAAAATAAAATAATCCCACAGGGTTTTTACAGCACCTTTCCTCTCAAAGTGTACCCTGTGTGCATGTAGATATATCTATGCATAGAAACAAAGAATCATAGAATAGTTAGGATTGGAAAGGACGCTACATATAGATACATATAAATATGTTTCATTAGAGGCAGCAGATATCTTAATATGGTTTAAAATGTGAAAAAACCTTAAATCCAACCAAATCATGGAGAGGACGCCTAGAAGTATGACCCAATCTCATCATTTGTACAATGCACGCATCTGAACTACATAATTAGGAGTGGGAAAAGACAAACTAATTTGCACTGGGAAAAGCAGAAGATCATGTTAAAAATCAAGACAGCTGTTCTATAAAATCACAAAATAAACTCAAAACCCCACTGTGTGTTGTGAGAGAAGGACCTGGAGTAGGAATGGAGCACACTTCCACCTGAGATCCTCAGCCATGCCTAGTGAGTAACGCCATTTGGGAAGGGCAATTCTGTATCGTCTTTGCACAGTGATATCGCATGCTCTGAAGATGCAGCAAAAGCTTATGGAAGATTTTTGGTGAACTACACTGACATAGGCAGAAACTGAGTAAACATACTTGAGGCTGGGACACTTTTTTCCAAAACCCACTCTGTTTTGGACAGGTTAAAAGTTTACATTTTAGGGGATGAAGATAAATCAGCAGCAGCAGTTTCTGGAAAAAAAATGCTAGAAAGCATTAAACGCTAGCTGTTCAGAGGTGACAGCAAGCAGATTTACAAACTTGGAAAATGTATGCTCCTGGAGCTGTAAGAATTCAGGGCTGAGTCAAATGCTTTATGCTTCTGACAGCAGAAAGTTAATAAAGAAAGTGATGACATATCTTGGAGGGACACAGGTAAAAGTCCTATAAATTTACAAGTTCACAGTTGATCTACATTTACACTGAACAGCCAATATAATTAGAGACAGAGGATTTGGATCATTAAAGTTATTAAACGACAAGTACAGGTTAATACAGATAAATGAAGGATAATATAATGGCTATAAGCCAATGGAGAGACAATTTGTAGAGCATTAACAGAGCAGTGAAACATGAGTTGGTGCTCAAATGCCTCGAGAATCTGCCACAGAGCAGTTAATCTGCATGCTGTTAAGTGGTCACTTAACATAGTAAAACAAAAATTAGCTATATGCTATAGGTACTAGTTGCCCTTTTCAGCAGAAGCAAATGTTGTAGCAGTAGAAAAAGTACTGACAGTGAACAGCATACACTGAGAGCATGCAACACTTCCAGAGAAGACAGAAGTTCAGTTGCAAGACAGGATAAAAACAGTTGCCCAGTCTCCTTGTGACATCAAAAAAACTGCCAAAGTTCAAGATGTCCACCAAACTTAACATATAAACATTTTTCAAATTATAAAGGTCTCTATAAGCTATAATGGATGTTCACGGAATTATTTCCATTGGCCAACAGTAAAAGGTGCTCCTTGATCCCAAGGTCAGGGAAACTAGAAAGAAAAATATCCAGAACACTTAATCAGAATCCAGGCTTTGTGCTTTGCTCAAAATAAGGAAGAAAAGATTTGAGGAAGATGCCACATGCCTTTAAGAACAAACTGTGAGCATTTCTTAACTAACATCTCCCATGGTCCAGGCCTACTCTGTCTTTCCCCAGGAAAAAAAAAAGGCAGATGAATGAGAAGAAAACAGGAAAAAGAAAGGAGAAAGATGATATATGACAGACCTAGTAACTTCACCTCCAGTAGCCTTTTCTTTTTCTCAGGTTTCATACCTTTTCTGAAATCCTAACTTACATCAATCTGCTGGTATAAAACTACTCATTTCTCACTAACTGATGTATCTTTTTCTGTCTACTCCCATCACCCAGCTAGCTGAGCTCCCTTACTAACATCCTCACAGCAACACTCACAGGAGGTGGCAGACTTTGATATTCCTGAGTGCCTGTCTACAACTGAAGTCCAGCCATTGTTCTAGCCATGCACCAGCTCAGCGACGCTCATCTGCTCCAGATTCCTCCCTTTGCATCTTCTTCCCCTCACTTCCTTCAAATGAGTTCTAAGGCAAAAATCCTTACTTAGTGCATTAATAAGTAAACAACTTGCTACCTCCATTTCAATCACTTACGCAAGTAAAGTTGGGAACCAGCCCTCAGTATCTTCTTTCCCTACTATTTAAATGCTGTCAGGACGGAAGAAGTCCATCCTCACTCTGAGCTGGGTGCAGGTAATGGCTGCTGCATCATTACAGTACTGACAATCTTGAACTTTTCTGAAAGCAGTTTAGCAGGGGAAAGTATTAAAAATCCTAACTGCATCTAAATTAAGCTGCAAAAACATACCGTCTAAAACTTGAGCCACAAGGCATCACTTCATTAAACCTATGACTCCAAACAGCATAGAGATGACACAACAGTGATCTCTGGTTCACGTAACTAAGGCTGGATTCATAATCATAATTTAATAAAAACCATTCCACCATCTACCAAGTTTGCTATGAGCTGAAAGCAGTGTAAATAATTACTTTGGACCCTGCAGTTCTAGTTATTTCAAAGACTTAAAACGTGTAGGCAGTGAGTTGGCAACGTAGACTTCTGCATTCAGCAGCTCGAGGCTCATAAAGCTGGCCCTACCTCTATAGCTGATTTAAAGAAATAAATGCACTTCAAGACACAGAATTGAGCACCAAATAGATGAGGGTCGTGGTTTGAGCCAAGCTGTAAATCAGCCACGCAGTCCCTCACTCACTCTCCCCACTTTCCTCCCTCAGCTCCAAGAGGGATGGGGAGGAGAATCAAAAGAATACAACTCCCAAAGGTTGAGATAAGAACAGTCCAGTAACTAAGGTATAACACAAACCACTGCTGCTACCTCCAATAATAACAATGATAAAGGAAACAACAAGGGGAGAGAATACAACCGCTCACCACCCAGCCCAACCGAGCAGTGATCTAGCCCTTCTAGGGTAACTCCCAGTTTACATCCTGGGCATGACGTGCTGTGGTATGGAATACCTATTTGGTCCGTTTGGGTCAGGTGTTCTGTCTCTGCTTCCTCCCGGCTTCCACTCCACCCTGGCAGAGCATGAGGCTCAGAAAGTCCTTGGTCAGAGTAAACGTTACTGAGCAGCAGCTAAAGACATCGGTGTTACCAGTGCTGTTCCCAGGCCAAAAGTCAAAACCACAGCACTGCACCAGCTGTTAAGAAGGAGAAAAATGACTGCTACTGCTGAACCCAGGACAATGAGATAGACAATCTGGCCAACCAGCAAACAACACAAAGTTTTATTAGGTTTCCAAAAGCCAAGAAAACAGTTTGAAATGTTGAAATATGTTGCAAAACAGAAGTGTGCAGTCAGATATTTTTTCAAACTTATTTAACTGCACAAAACCGCAGCATGTGACATTTAAACAGTGCAAAGATGAAGAACAAAGTCTGCTATTTATATCTGTAAGCACTGCAACAACTTAATATTTTTTTAAAGTTGATTCTTTGTGACCCATTTATGTAGCTAAAACTTATCAATAAGAACAAGGTTCTTTGCAATATCTCAGTTTCTGGACATCAGAAAATCTATTCTTTAACTCTTTCAATTTAATAAAATTGCCCTTGGAAGCAAAAAGCAATGTCAACAAATGAGGCACATAAAATTACTTTTGGGTTTGCTCAGGTTTCCCCCAACATCCTGATGTACCAGATTTATCCTAAATCCACAGACCAATTAGAAAGTCAGAACAGCTGGCAACACAAGCAAAAAGTCTATGTTTGTGCGATCTTTAATACTTCCATGAAGCTAAAGAGTGCTTTAGCCTTTTTTGCACTGTTCAGCAATGTATTCTAAATGTGAATAGAACTATCTCCTGCTGTACTCACATTCATATTTAAACAATGAAAAATAGAAACAAAATAGTGCCCAGACATTAGAAGAATAAAAGAAACCTAGAGTATGATTAATAAATAATGCTTAAAACCACTGACCAAGAAGTGTAGCAGTTTATGCAAAAATAAAGCATTCTGAAAACTGTGTGTGCGTATATATATACACACTGCTTTCATATTTATATACATATAAACTTTCTTACACATCGGAAAGCCCACAAAGCAGGTGAACAGCTCAGCAACCTCGAAGCTGGCTTCAGTGCAACTCACTCTTTGAATACGAATTAGCAATGGGTAATCGCAGCATATTTATGAGGCCTTTTGCCTGGTCCTTTTCTCCAGTGAATGCTGTATTATTCATTGCATGTGCCCTGACCCCAGTGCGCTCCTGTTCTGACAAATCATACTTGATTAAGACAAATCTTTATTAGTTAGCTAGTCAACTTCCCCATTTATCATTTGCAAATCCCATTCTCCTTTTCAGGTACAGTAAAAGTAACTGAAACCATTTTCTCTCCATATAAAATGAAATGCTTGTTACAGACAGTAAGTGCAAACAGAAGCCTAGAAGTCAGTAATAGATGATAAAACAAAGGTTTAACAGGTATAAATTACAAATGTGGCAAAACTCTAACACAATAGCATTCTTCAGGTAGGCTGAGGAAACATTAATTAGCTCATCCTTTCAACATTTCCCATTTTTCCATCAACTAAATCTCTCAAACTCTAAATGCCATATAAAAGAACTGTATTGTAAAGTTGGAGGCTGAAAGTACCGAGGTTTAAAAAATAATAATAAAGAGAATGCTGAGGAAAGTTACTGTTCGAGGTTTCTTCCAAAACCACAAAAATCTTTTAAGACTTGATCTATAAAGGAGGCAAAATGAATTCAAAATTATTCATGAAGCTTCAGTTTCCCTTGAAAATGTAATATCTCTCCAAAGAGGTGGCAATTTGGAGAGGAAAAAGCCCTTTCAAGACAGCGCTAGTTTATTCAGTGGGTAATTTACAACTAGAAAACTGTGTGATGTGAAATGCACACCAATTTTGTCATGGTAGGGGTTTTGCTTGCAGAGAAGCATGTTTCTTCTATCAGGACTCCGGAGATCTGATGAAGCTACTTGGAGATGGAGGGACAAGGAGCAGAGGGAAAGGACAGTCCATGGATTTATGGCTGGCTGTGGTTCATGTTCCAGCTCTGCCCCAGAATGTTATTATGACCTCTGGAGGGATTCTCTATGAAATGCTCACTTTGCTGCTTTTTTTGTTTGGTGATGAAGTTTAATAGTTTGTGTGTTTTATTACATTTTGAACCTTGGTTTTACACATAATGATATTTACACACACCAACTAGAATCTGTGTTAATTTAAATATACAGCAATCGAAAAACTTGCTCCTAAAGAACACAGTATCAACACAAACATCTCTGTGCTGCTTACACAGCACACTTGATATGGACTCCTGTCTTCTGCCACTTCCAACTTCCCACCTCAAGTCATTTTTCCTTTATTTACATTTTTAGTTTTACCCTGCAGGACCAACGCAGCTATGGGCTGTACTCCTTTTTCACACGAGCTAAGTGCTAGTGATTTCCATCTGCGATGTTGCCTTCGATTATACAGCGTAAAGCTGAGAAAGCCACCACCTCAGTAAACCCACAGCAAGGGAACAGAGGGAACAATGAGAAATACCTGATGGCCTGCAGAATCACTGTTATCAGGGGGTATACAAGAAGGAAAGAATGCAGACTGATTTTCAAATACAAGCTGAATTTGCAGGCCTATGTATATTTAAAAAAAATACATTAAAAAAGTGTCTGCTCATGTACTTGTCAAACAAAGGTATTTCTGCTGCAAATTGCTGAGACAGAAATAGACTTTCCCATAATAGATTTTTTACACCACTCCTCAGAGCAGAATCATATTTAAAGGATCAAGTTCAGCTCTTCAGATGGTGTTTAAGAGGCAGACTTACATGGGGCATTTACAGCAGGTAGACACAATTTGTTTCTAAGGGATCCATGCAAGAAAGTATACTTGCAAAACCTGATTTTTCAGTAAGTGTCTAAGATGACAAGTGTGATTTCTTCTGATGGAGAAACTCAGCAACACTTATGGATGCTTGTGGCATCTCTACATTAGGCTGTGGCTATATGGTTTAATTGGGGCAAACCTGGAGATCTCTAAAACCGAACTGCTCCAGAACAGAGCAGCTTACTGCACAGGGCAGCAGTTTCACTTGGATTCTTCTGAAGCAGCTCCTGCAGTGCCACATCAGCTACTACACACGGTCTTTGAGGCCCCAGTGATCTGGGTCAGGGTCACCTAAGAGACTGCTTCTCCCTGTTGGGTGTCAATTGAACTGCAGTTAGCAGACAGACACACTGGAGGTGCCATGAAGAAGCGCTGGCAGATGACCAGTCTCTGTGAGGATGTCCTAGGTTTGGACGACATCTCCCTTCTCTCCTGTCTGTCAGCCCTCAGCCCTAGAGGGCAGGGGGGCCCAAGACTGTTGGTTGATATCCAAGGATCTCCTACTACAAGCTCAGGAGGGTTGCATCCCAACTAGAAGGAAGTGCAGCAGGAAGGCCAGGAGACCTCCTTGGATGGATAAGGAGCTGCTAAGGAAAATTCAAAGGAAAAAAGAGGCTTATAAAAGGTGGA
>WYDI02029901.1:0-20153 GCA_009867235.2 Psittacus erithacus
CAGTGTTATCAAGTGGGCATTTATTAAAATTCAGCATGAGATAAATAATAAATAGGAAATATATTAATTCAATAATGTGGAGTAAAAGAACAGAGCAGGTGGCAGCTTCCTGTGCTCCAGGCAGGTAGCACTGGTGACATTTTCCTACAAAGTAGAAGACTCGAGAAAGATTAAAGGCATCATATCTCATTTCCCCTTAATTTTAATTGTGATCAAGGGTTTTGAATTTCCATCCTGTGCAGTGGCACAAACAGGCAGAAAACAGAAAAGACTGAGAAAGAATTGCTATTTTTAATATCAAAATATTCAAATTAATTTGTAATAAGAATTTGGGAAATCTTGGTGCGTGACTGCCTGTTGGAATGGCTGTCTGTCCTCTGTTAACTGAAACAACAGCCAAGGACTGAAATCCTTCAGTACGGATGGCTTTCAGCGGAAGTCAAGCTACTCATGGGACTGGGGCTTCAAAAAGGATCCTTTTCAATTGATCACTGAAAAGTGCCCATACCTAAGACAGGAGGAGATGAGGGAGGCAAAGAGGGAGAAGAGGCATGAAGAGGGAAAAAGAGATTGCCCATGGTCTTATCACATGAACAACATTGGTAGCTCTTACTACCCCTACATCTGCTCATAATATGGTGCAAATATAGTTTCAGAAATGTTTGTAAGTTTAAGAATATTTTACAGAAAATAGTTAGATCCAGGTCTTCAAAAGTATCTGGACATCTCTCCACCATTTAGGATCTGTCTCACTTATTCTAATGTGAATTAGAGTCCTTTGAGAATTTCTAGAAACTTAATTACTCATCATTTTCTGTATTTTGCCAGAAATTATATTTCGATAAAATATTAGCTTATGTTACTGGTTTTCACTCATCCGATTCCAAAATTCATAACTCTATTTCTATTTCTGTGAATTCATCCACATGAATTCATTTCATATGATGACATTTGAATTGAAGTTCAGAAGAAAATCTCACTCAAAATGTCTTTTTTAATAATGGCAGCTTCTACTCAGCTGAGATGTTCTCTGGATGGACTCAAGTCAAACCTACTTTATTATCTGGGCTCCTGATTCTGCAAGAACACACTGTTGTAATTGTAACTGCACCAGTAATCTCAATGGATTACTGAAGGAGTCAGCAAAAGCCTCATTTCAGTGATTTGGTGTATTGACTTGCCTCAGATTTTTTACACTCTTCGTTCCCACTGACACTGCAAAGTACTGACACAACTCCAGATCACTCTCCCAGCTTGCATATTTTTTTACTGAAATTGCTAACTGAGATGCAGGCACAAAATTCTTGTAGTTTAGACTTTGTCTAAATTGAGTTATGTTTGAAAGGTCAGGTACTCAGCTGAGTGTGTGTGCATGCACATATATCTTAAACTGATCAGATGTGAATTTATCAAGGAAAATTAAATGGAGCTTCTAGATGCCTTAGTGTATCATCTTTCATAAGCAAGAGACTAGAGCAACCTTAAGTTGCTCTGAAACTCTCTTTTCTACTTTTTATTCACATTCAGTCCAGTTCTGACACCTCAGCTCATCACAATGGTTACATAGACCTTTATTACAAAGACTCTAATTTTTAGTAGAGTGAAATGCATTACCTGGATCTATAGTATTATCCGTGTTTCTCTGACTTCGACTTGCCAGGCTCATGGTGACATTTGCTGCTCCTTTTTTCACTGGGACTGGTTTCTTCATAACTGGTTTCACCTGCTTCTGAAGTTTGATGATATTGTTCATAGCATTTGCAACTGATAGGTCAACATGCTGGGTTAAATTTGTCAAGATAGCTCCTGCTCTTATTTCAAGCACAGATTCAATGAGCTCTTTGAGGCCTCTATGAAGGAGGGGGATATCTGGCTGAGCAAGTTTAATTAGCACAGGTATACTTGCATTCACTTTATGGATGCTGTTGTTGGTATCATGACACAGCCCCCAGGCCTCTTGAGCAGTTTTGTTCAGAAGTGGAATGATGTTTGAGAAGCGGATTGACTTGGCTTCTATGGCCTTGATCCTGGAACTCAGTGTCTGTAGCTGAAGTGAGATCACTTGTTCTTTCTCGGTCGAGGCTGCTTTGGGTTTTTTCAGTGAGACACAGTTGTTTGCCAAAAACTTGGAAATTTTTGACTCCACGTTCAGAAGGCGAATCTCATGGTCCTTTGATTCCTCCACAGAATCAAGTAGCTTTTCTTCCAGGCGGCTAATATCTTGTTGTTGATTGTCCACTTTTGATGATGTATCATTTAAAATATAGAAAAGTCTTCTGAAATTGTGGAGGATAACTTTGTCAGACTCCTCGTATGGAAGACCAGAGAGGGATGGTGCTACTTGTGAAGAAAATTCATACTTCTTGCCAGCAAGCAGCATCCAGAGGGATTGATTCAACTGTTGAAATTGGGGAATGAAAGCCAGGAGGCTGTCCAGTTTCTCAGCTCTGCCACAGCAGACTTCAGTCTCGTTTCTTAGAGCATACAGCGTATCTTTCAGTACATAGTTATCTTGAATAGAATCAATAGCACTATTTATCACTATCATGGTCTTGTTTAATCCATCTTCTATTTCCAAGGAGCATTCATTAACACGACTCTCAAACAGTTCCTGATAAGCCTGAGATTCATTTTTAAGTCCTTCCTGACTTTTGGAAAGCTCCTTAATTGCAGAACTCATTCTGTTAACAACAGTAGTGAGGTTTTCAAGCTTCTTGTTGATTTCTTCAGCTTGAATTTGTTGTTCATACTCTGAAGTCAGACTAAAAGGTATCCCTTTTTCAATCAAGGGTTGGAGAATCTCCATATCATAACACAAATCATTAATTTGCTCATTCATTTTGTCCATCTTATTGTCCAGTGGAAGGACCAGGTCAGAGAGACTTTTGTTTAGGATAAGCACATTCTCTTGAGCTGCTGTCAGCTGTGTTATGAAATCCCTCCTGCTCTCTGACAACATGTCATCACAGACTCCCAGAACAGAGTCTTTCTGATTTTCCAGTGCAACACTGAGGTTGCTGATCTTGCTATCTTGGACTCTTAAGTCATCATAGATCTGCAGCACCATCATTCCTTGTTTCTTTACTTTCTCATGCAATGTGAACACGTACTCTGTAACATTGTACTCCATGACTTTATCTGAAGGGGCGTTTTGGCTTGAAGACTGTTCAACTGATAACAATTGTTCATGAGCATCTCTCATTTCAGTAAGAGTCCTATTTAAAGATTCATAATAAATAACACTTCTTGACTGTTGATGGTCCAAGTTATCTTCCAAGGTTTTCTGCTTTTCCTGTAAAGCTTTTATAGGTTTGTCACAAGTGAGGGTCACTTCCTCTTTCATCTGCACCATATGACTCTTTAGCTCCAGAATGTCAAGCTTTGTTGGCCCATTTTCTTTCTCTTGAACAAATTTTTGTTGGGTTTCATTCAGCTGCTTTGCTAATTGCTTTGTGTTTTCAAGATCTTCTGACAAACTAGATACTGTCTTGAATATCTGAGCCATGCTTTCTTGCATTTCACCTTGAATTACTTTAAAGTGCTCTCTGACAATGTCTTTGACTAATTCATTAATACTTCTGGATTTGAGACCTTTGGGGAAAAGGAGAAATATGGAAAAATCAAACCAATTCTTCTAGCAATATCTAATTTTTTTCTACAATGTGAGCAAGCACAGTGCTTTGCAGAAGAGAAACACACATCCCTGCCCCTATTTACCAATTCATAGAGCAAAATTTAAAGCTGAGAAATGCAGAGAATAGATAACGGTATTTAAAGTCTTATCCCTGTTTCTCCAAAATCAGTGGGAGTTTTGTTATTATTTTGAAAGGGCAAACTCAGACTCTGCATGTGGTATCTCCCAGTTAAGCTGTTTCTGAGCACTGAAATGGAGTGTTCTGTGTGCTTTTGTGGCTTGCTCATGAGAAAATGATGTGTCCTTTCTCCACTGGGAAAGTAAGGAAAAAATCACTTGCTTTATCAACGTTACGGTCAAGAAGTGAAAGAAGAGATTACCTTCCAAGTGTATGTGCTAAGTGATCATACAACATGCTATAGTCAGAAAGAAGCAAATAAAAAGAACAGCCTTACTGAATATCTAAAGTTAGTAACATGACAACTGCTGCAAAAAGCAGACACTTTGAAGGTACACATCTTTAGTTAGTCTTGCATACTAACTCTTTAAATAGCTCCTAGGAATACTGATCCTGAAAAGCACTGGGCAGAGGTGAACCTGTGGGAATTCTGTTCCAGTGAATCACAACCCATCTAAGGCTATATGGGAGATGCATTTTGATAAGACAGTTGTACAACAGTGTTCATCAAGAGTGTTGCCACTCTTTTCAGTTAATTAGAGCAGTAGTTCTGCTCTGGTATGAAATTAGATGGGTGGCTTTGATTTGTTTTTCAAAGGTAGCCCCTACGTCCAGCTAAAACATTCCTTTCATGTTTTTTCTAAACCCTATGAACGCTTTCAGCCAGCTTTTGTTATAATGGCTAAACCCTTCAACCTCTATAATGCCTTGATGACCACCAGTTCCCTGATTAAAGCTGTATTGGTAAAGGCAGAAATTTTCTGTTGCCCTCCTCTATTTTCCTCTCAATTACATCCATACCCTGGCTTTTATTGTTTCATCTCTAAAACACCAAGGCATGTTCTGAAACCTTATTCTAAAATAAATTCTCAGCAACAGCTGTAAAATGGCAGGAAATCAGACCCATGAAACCTAGCACAACTTTGGGCTCCAAGGATGCAAAAGGATTCCAAATAAAACTGGTTTTGTTCAGCAAGCTAGAGAGAAGCCCAGTACTACTTCTACTCAGGAGATCCATTTGAACTGCGTGTTTCCAGCTGGAAACAGATAAAGTAGTTGATTATAATTGCTTTTTATGAACTATGAGTCTCAGTCTTCATTATTTCTGGTAAAATGGACAGTAAACACCCATGATCCTTGGGGGATAAATCTGTAACTTGTTCAGGTGGTGGTGGTTTTTTTTCAAGGCAGGATTTAACAGGCAGGTGCAGTAAGTTTGCTAGCCTAGAAAAGAGCTACTTCAGGAATGTAGCATGAAGTTTCCTAAGCAATAAACTCAACTACTGCCAACCACGGTCACAGATGTCACAGCAATTTTTGCACAAAGTATAAACAAAATAACAAAGAGATAATACTGAGATTGCCTTTATTTCACTTTTTACAACCTCAACAGCAAGCAAATACCGGGACAGATGTACCCACATGAACGTGCACACTTTGCACAAGGAGCTTTGTCAGTGAACTTCAGTGAAGGAAAAACAGTAAGAAAAGATACCTGAGAATAAGGATGTCCTGGCAGTTGAGAGGAAGAACCAAGATATGAATGCAGAGTAAAATAACTGACAAATAGAGAAACCATTGTAACTGATGACTTGGTCAGGTTGCTTTATGATGCTGAAAAATGTTCTGTGCTTCAAAAGACACTATCAGCTGTGAAAAAAAGTTTAATGGCTTTGAAAAGAAACAAGGTTACTCTACATCTTCTGTGAGGAATTAATTAAATTTCTCCGTCTCAGCAACACATCTTCATAACAGACCATCCTGCAGCAAGAGGTCTTCCATGGGATCTATACTGGTGTTTTTTTCCTGTGACAGACAAGAAACTGCCAGCCTTGCTGTCTCCCATTCATACTCTATTTAGTTGATTCACATTTAGAACAGAGCTCAGCTCCGGTTTTCAGGTGGTTTTGTTATCAAGGGAGTGGAACTTGATAAAACAGGCAGCTTTGGGTTTCTCTCCCTTACTTGCTGGCTAGGACATCTAGGTATGTGGTAAGCAAGTGGTATTCCAAAGTTCACTAGGGGCTGTGGGAGCACGCCCTTTCACAGAAAGACCTGATCCAGACTTGTGCTGTAGGTGACAACTGGGTATATTCTTAAGCTTGAGCTAAGACTATACAAGTACATTTGTGAATGTAACTCCATTTCTCTGTTGCTCATTTTGAAATAGAAATGTCCAAATTACCTGTGAACATTACAGATCTCTTGCACTTTTTATGACATTATAAATTTTAATTTTAACTCTCTGGCTGAAATCCAAAGTGTGTAATTACTCTGTGTCAACATATACTCCCTTTGTAGATTCAATCTTTTGAAGAATAATGTGCAAAATAAATGTATGTACACAGGAGACTGAGTTAAGGTCATATATCTAGCTGTAAATGACATTTCTGACTTGGAAGTGATTAACACTCCATTGTTGAGTTCATTTTCAAAGGAGTGTATATTTTAATAATGAAGAGGAAAGAAGTCTATAAAAGAGCTTGATGTGGAGTGAAAGGAGGAACAAAGACTAGCGAGAAGTAAGCAGAGTTCACCAAATTAAAAGGAAACATCAGACTATTATTTTCTCTAAGTAAAAAGAAGGAGCAGTCTCCTGAGTACTGAAAATCACTTTTAAAAAGGCAGGTTTCACTAATCCAATTAGGGGATCATATCAGCTACTTCATTGAGTGTGGCCCTGCATGAACAGATGACAGGTTTGTGGGACCAAAGTCTATTTACAGATGAAACCAAGAAATAACAACTTTGTAAATGGTATTGAATTTTTTGTTCACAAAAACAGACCTCACTCCTAACAAAGCCTGATACAAAGCTGGGCAGCCATAAGAATTTCTGTGGCAAGAAGAAAAGTGATTAATGGATATGAGCAAAGGACCTGGACACAATGGTAAGAAAATGGAAAAGTAGGGGAAGTAGGAAGAAATCTGAATAGTATGAAGCAACTACAGGCATAGCTGTGCTTCAAAAGCATGTTGCTTCAGGATGGCAGTGGTAGTGGGGAAAGTTGTGTTTTCCTTCAGGTGAGCTCCTAAGAGTAATTTTTAGAAAGTCTGATGTTCCCACACTGCACATCTACACCAGGTTAGAGGACACCATGAAAACTTCTTCCAGCTCCTGCTACTATAGGATGCTCTTCGCCCACTTGGAGTATGGCTGACTGATATTCCCTGGACAGAATTGACATTACAAATACAAGCCAACAGAAACTCTAACCTTGCTCTCTCCCTCCTCCTCACCTCATTCCTGCTGTTTACCTGTATACAAGCCAAGAATAACCTCTATTGGAGGACTCACAATTAGAGTCAAGGAAAACAGTTGACAGCAGTATTTTCATTAATAATTTGATTAGGAGATAGATGGAGAATATAAATCAAAAAAGGGCCAGCAACTGGAGATTTCATCTAAGCAGGTATAATATATATCATCAACCAATAAAAGCTTGAAACACATTTGCAGAGAAGTGTGAAATAACAGGGTTTTTTGTACTGCATGTTTTAATTAGAACTTGGATCCTTAAATATAGAAAGGAAATGAAGAAGCAGAAGTGCAAGATGCAGTCAAAGAATGCTCTTGGAATAGAATGGAAACGACAGCTAGAACGAGTGAAATATAAAAAAGAATGAAGAGAAAGCAGAAGGGAAATGTGAAATATTCAAAGACAAATTAAATGTCTGCCCGAGGGTCAAGAATGCCATCTAGCAATATGCGGAGAGGTGAAAGCAGGTCACCTACGTGAGAGATGGGATCAACTTGATCCAGAGTACAAGAGAGCCATCTAGCACGTGGCACAAGCAACTCAGAAGACAGAAGACTGAACATAGAAGAAATAGTAAATTTCTTCTTGGTAAATTTGAGGGATATACAAAAGCACTTAATGTTTGATTTATTTTTGTCTCAATGTAAGAAGCTCCAGTTCCCTCATTTCATTCTCAAGCAATAGGAAGTTCTCTGGATTCTAAAGTGTATAATACAAACAGTTTGGGGAAAAATTCTGAAACATAAGAAAAATATTGTATATCAAGGAAGTTAAAGCATCAGTCTCAATCTGATTGTTAAGCACCATTTGTAGTTGGGAAACAAACAGCTGCAGGATTCACAGAGAATGGATGCATAAGTCTAATAGCAAGAGTTTGCCCAACCTCCTGATCCCTGTCCATGTCACTCATCTACCACACATGAGTGCAGATGTTTATCAAAGGTAGCTTAATATGATAATAGGCAAATTATTCAGCTGGATGTTTACAATGTTATAGATACAACAACCACAGAATTCCTTATACATTTCCCCTGCATATGTAATTATGTATTAAAGAATATTACTTAGACTTGATAGCAAAGCAAATAGTACATCCTTTAGCACCTGCCATATAAACGAAAACCAAAGATAATATTTGAAGAAGCTCTAAGTAAATGAAAATGTCTCAATTGTGGCTTGAGTTATCACATAGATGATGCAGTGACCAAGAATGTAAATTCTTTGTCACTATAAAAGACATCATAACAAATGTCAAAATGAACAAATGCCTCCACCATGGTATGAAACCAAGAGAATTCTTCCTATAAATGCTGAGCAATAGAACAAGATAGTTTATGGATGCTTTTAGCATTTTTTTTTTCTGGCATCTTTAACTGCATAAATGATTACATTAATTTATTTTTCTTACCTTTCAGAAAAGACTGCAAGTCTCTGCCCTTATCTTCATTGATTTTGCCTTCCAGAGAAGAAAGCATTTTGCTCACATCATTCATCGCAGCAGCAATGCTGTCAACCTTCTTCTGTAGAAAAGTCAGTTTCAACTCCTGGCTGCTAATCCTCTCGTTCATTTTTTGTGTAAGTGCTTGGTCAGAGAACAAGATGAGAAGAAAAAAAAACCCAAACCTTTAAAACAGTTGGAGGGAGAAAGTGTAATTGACTTGACACACATTAGCTGGAAGTGGGGTGAAAAGTTTCTGAATTTTTAGTCTTGAGTGAATCATCTTGATTTTTGTCATGTATCATGCATTAGTGACATTCAGAAGCACAGCAGTAACTAATTACTGAAGCATCTGTATCCACTATAAAGTATTTGTAATTCTCCAAGAGCATTTTTAATAGTTAGCATATTTTAATCAGCATAATGCCATTTTTCCTCCACCTAGTACCCTATAATATATTCAGTTAATTCGCATTTAGTCTATCTCCTTTAACACAATCACAAAAACCTTGATTTTTACTTAAAATTTATAACATAATTTGATGAATTTGCAAGGCTTGTGTCTGAACGAATATATCTTTTTGGTGCTGGGGTCACAAAAAAGGCTTGTTCAACACAGCAACAAAACAGCTAAGAGATCAATGACTTTGGCATAATCATTAGTTTGCCATTCTGAAAAGATGCTCAACCTGTGAGGTCAAGTTCATTTAAAACCTGCCCAAATTGATCCTGACCTTGTAGTCTCTTCAGGTATAAAAAGGCCTGGTTTTAAGATAGGTAGTGGTGATGAAGGCCTTGGTCCTGCAAATTAGGACTGCACATGACTTCAGGTAGCCATCTGAGTTTGATGGCTGGCAGGAATGGGACTTAGTCTGGGATTTTCAGATGCTGAATCAAAATTAAATGCTCCAATTACTATAAGCAAAGCTATGAAATCTCTTGACTTCCTAAAAATTCAGTCTAAGTGGCTTACCTTAGACACATGATATATTACCCTACATGATCAAGGCCATACTATGACTTAATAAACTGCTAGGCAAGAGATTCTTTAGCAATGCATACAAATATTTATTAGTATAAATTTACAGTATATTTACAATACAATAGCAATAGTATTACTATTGATCTTCTGTCATTTTTCATTATGGCATCAGTGTCTATTCTCATGGCAGCAAACAGTTTTAATCAGGACTCATGTGCAATCGCAGGAATGTAAAAACTACAACAACAACAAAAAAAAAAAAAAAGAAAAAAAAGCAAGTTATATGTAAAAGAGTATATTCTTCTGACCTGACTTTTATTTTTCAGAATTCTAGTGTGTAACAAATACATGTATCATATCTAACTCAACAGCATTCAGGAAAACCCTGAAAATTCACTAAATGCACCACTCAGCGCAGATGAAGCATGCTGAACACCAGTGAGAATGCCATCCTGTAAAGCCATGTTGGTTGTGAAATTCATATGTGGTAAAAGCTGGTGTATAAGGCTGTCAGGTTTAGGTTAGAATGTTAGCATCTCCAGCCATTTACTTTGCCCATCGTGTCTACTTACACAGACACAAAATTGTGTTTGTAACTCAACCGCCTAGTTTAGAGTCTGGCAATTCTCCCCAGTAGCAATGTGGAGACAAGCCATTGATGGATCTTTTTTGTCTGAATATTCTTCATCATAATACTGTTCTGTGACAGACAGACACATCTGGACACTTCTGCTTCTGTTTGAATTGTTATGAGAAACTGATTTGAATTTTTTACTGGTTCATGCATAGTCACCCAAACTCATAACTAACCTGCCGGGTGCAATGTTTTCTTCAGTTCGGTTTCTGTCAGTCAAACTACACAGATGAACCTGAAAGTGAGGTTTATAAGTAGCATAGCTGCATAGTAGGAGCTGGAAACAGAATTTGCCTTGTAGAGTCCTGGTAGCTGCTGACACAATGACAGACCAGGGCTGTCAGTCCTGGCACCGGGCCCAAGTCATGTTCCCAAAGTTCACAGCCAGAACAGGTATTTCTCCTCCTGAACTGACCCCATTTGTTTTAAAAAGAACAGAAAAGCAATTAGTATGGAGCTCTCCTCCTCCCTTCACACATATATGGACATAAACACATACATGTGTACTGTCTCCATAAAACCCTGTTGACAGTCTCAATTCTGACATCCCATTCTCTCAGCATGCGTGAATATCCCAGCATCAGAACACTATATTGACAACTGCAACACACATAACTCTTCTTATTATATGGTTCCATAAAACGTTTCTGAATACAGGCCAACTGCATGAGTGACAGTTACACCATAGTGTGTAACAGCTGATGATTATACAAAAAGCCAGCGTAGACATTCATAATCAAAACATTGACAGATTCAAGAGAAAAGAGAAGTAGTAAGAAAGTTCAAGGAACATGCTTCCTTTACACTGTCTTTCACATCTTGTCCAGCTGCGGGCTCCTTTCCCATGTAAACTACAGGCTCATTTGAAAGTGTGTACAGAATCCTGCCAAATAACTTGCATCTAATTTGCCACCAAAAATTTACCTGACAAATGCAGTCTCACTCTCCGCTGGGGATTATATCACAAGCAGAGAATATTTTTTTCCTTATTCAAATGTTTCACATATTTCTTTTGCTGTTATTTAAACATCGTATGATGATTGTTGGCGGTTCACTGAGTACAGACTTTCCAAATAATTCTGCATTACCAACATCTCTATACCCTCAAAGGCATACACACCTCCAGGTTGTACAGACTGGAATATAGTACAGGCTGACAACTACTTGCCTACCTCTAAATCATGGATACCTTTTCATGGTTCCTTTTAGTGAATACTTAATATTTAAACTCATGGTGAATTGGAATGGTCTGACAAACCATAATTGTTTCTGCTCCCAGTTTAGTGAGTGTGCAAACACACCTGGCATTAATAAAATTCCATTCCCATGAATACTTATGCAGACAACTATGAAATTAATTTTCTGGAACATTTGTGCTGGTAAACTTTAAATCATATAAATGGTAATGGAAAATAAATATAAAGGGAAGTGAGCGCACCTAACAATTCTAGAGACTAAGAGGTGGAGAAGCTTTTCATGCAGCAGTCACCTAAGGTAACTTCTCAATGTAGATCACTATTTGAATAAAAGCATTATTGTTACTAAACAGCTCTTACAATGCTGAGGTCTGTACATACCCTTGCAAGAAAACACTGACAGGTTCCAAATCCTTACAGTCTAGATAGGTTGAAGTAAACACAGTAGTGAGCAAATAAATAGTGTAATAAGAACCAGCCTCAAACATCTCTATAAAGCTGTAAACTGCCCTTGTCCTGCTTAGCTATTTGATCATCCCAGATAGAGTAACTCAAAACACACCTAAGTTGCTCTTGCTAATGTTTGAAGCACAACTGTACTAGCTCTGAATAAAGCATCATTTTTTATAATATGTAACAACAATCACATATTCAGATGATACAACCAACATCACTACATCTACTTTCATGCCCAGTGCTGGTCTATGCTAGTCCTAGATTTGATTTGGGTTTGGTTTGGGGGGTTTTTTGGTTTGTTTTTTTTTATGTGTTGTTTGGGTGTTTTTCCCTTTTTTTTTTTTTCTGGTAATTGCTCTCTTTTACTCTAATATAATAGTTCAAATATTTCTACGCAGAATGACTTTCCTAGGTTTTCTTTAGTCATAAGACACTATAAATGCTAAGTTACTGGTACCTTTAAATTCAGCTGCTTCTGCCTCTCTTTACCAGAGAAACATACCACTGAACCATGACTAGAAACTCTAACGGTTCATTCAGGTCCTTTCAGCACACAGGGGTTTTTAACAAATTGATTTTGCAGTGATCTTAGTGAGTCATGTGGTCAGTGATTGGGTTAGATGTGATAGTAATTATAACAGCTGACCTGGACCATTGGGGTTTTGAGGAGCTCCTGGTGTTCTCTCACTGACAGTTCTACTGCTTTCAGCCTGATTGCTGTGTATAAGTGATTGTTGTTCTTGAGCTAAAAGAAGGAGAAAAAGGAAAGGACGTGAGTGAAACACTCAACATGACAATCATGATTTCACAACAGTTGCTTTCTCTCTCTATTTTGTAACAACTTTATCAAAGCCTAATAATTTGCAGTGATTCTTAGTATGTGCTTAGTCCATCTATCAGAGAGGGTTGGTATTAAAAGCATCAAAACTTGCTCTATAATGAACGGAGTTTTGCAATCTCCAGGGCTAAAAAATCCTAGAGAAATATTTTAGATCAATATAACACCAGTACAAAGGCAATACAGTGATTGTCAGCTGTGAAATTAATCATTCTTTTTTTATAGCAACAGAATTAGGTGTGTTGAAACTGATGTTTGGGTTGGTTTTTTTTTTTGCATATAACAGATTACACAAATCTTCGACCATATAAATCTTTGTTACATTGTTACAGCACCTAGAAAATAAAAACATTTCAAAACTTCATCAAATTCCAACAAATATCACCTGAGATTTGCAACTGGTACATACATTTAAAAACTTCACAAAGGGAATAAGTTTTTAAATATTTCCCCTGGTTGTAACACATGGGATTTGCTGAGCTTACTTTACATCTCAGCCCAAAGATTCCAAAGCAATTTGCATTATTATTATTTCAATATTACAGCTGGAAAAACTGAGGTTCAGAAAAATAAAGAACCTTCACTCACAAAAAGTAAGGAACAATTGATAGGCTAGCTGGAACTGAACTGAGATTTCCACCTTCCTGACTTACTTTTCCAGCCATTAGGCTAAATTGTGTTGTTTTGATTTCATTATTGTTAGAGAAAAAAAACCCCAACCAAACAAAAAACATATGTAAAAAGTACATTGTACATTTTCTGCTGTAAATTCATACCAATTTTTATATGCTTGCTCAGTTCATGAAGCATTTTGAAGTGAATGTTGTTCCAGCTGGAGCACATCTAAGGAATGCCACTTAAGTGATTTTCAGTCTTTAGTACAGTACAAGCAGAATAACTTTGGTATGGTGACATTATTTTCCAGTTCAAATATTAAAACTAGTTTGGCCATAATGTGAGTTTCCAAGGAAACAGAATGAAATGCTGAATCAAGAAATTCCTTTTGTTTCCTCAGTCTCTTAGCAGTACATATGAAGATCAATAGATTACATTTAAGGATGCTGTAAGGTGGTTTATGTTGTAAATTAAGCGGGGGGGAGAGTAACAATTAGCACACAAACTCAAAGGAAAGGTCACTGAATTTATGGACTGAAAATTTCACAGAATTCATTAAAATCAACTGATAAATACAAAATCCTCAAGCAGTTATCATTTCAATAGCTTCAGTTATCCTTCTGTCGCATGGTTATTGACAGGAGTTAAATACTTGCATTCAGCCCAGTTCATCACACAGGATGTATCAGAGGGTGATGTGATGATATAATCTATGACAAGGGAGTCAGTTACTTGCCTGTGATAAAGACCAGCTGATCAATGTTCTTTTATTCTTTCATTTACTGATCTTTCTGTTGCTCTAAATGTATTCACTACCATTGTTAGTGCTACAGGCACCAGGGTTTTTTTATATCATCCATCTTATCTCTTTTCCTCCCTATTAAATCAATTGCCCCACTTACAGCTTCACATTTTGGAATACCCAAAAGCCTTAGTTATATTCACTTGTGGAGTTTCAAGGATATATATATTTATGGCTGTGTGCTTGTTTTACTAATGCTTTAACCTGTTCAGATAACTTAACCTCTCCAAGATCCAGGTTATAGTATCACTCTGTTGGAGCATGCCAGTAATGGAGCAAGCCAAGAGTACATTATGCTACTTCTAAAAGTGGCAGGAAGAGTAACCAGTGATACATACATACAGAATTCCTACAATAAAGCATATTGTACAGTTACTAAATGTCATCACTGTATAGGAAAGGTACTTAGGCAGCATTAGAAATTCAGGGCTTTCATTTGTGAAGCAAATTCAGGACAGCCACCAGCAATACAGCTTCCACTATATCATTCTTCTAGTGTGCCTCAGTCTGTCTCCAAAGGAAGTGCTCTGACACATCATATGGTGATTAAGTCTTATGTACTCCTTGGTCCCTCAGCTGAGATTCCCCATCCTAGACGCTGAAGAGCAGCAGATATGATGGGAGCACCAGACTGAAACTCTAATATATGTATTCTTTAGGGTAGAAATAGTAATAAAATTATTTGCATTTGAGACTTTTTAAAAACTGGATCTTCTGTGTTCATTTTAAGCTACAAAGAAAATATAAAACAAAAATTAGACTATTAGACCCACCTTATAGGCGCCATTTACAGTAACAAAGCAACACCACCACCACCAACAAAAAGAGGCAGCATTTCAAAGTGCTGAGCAATGAGTTCGCCCAGTTTCTCCAGGAGCTTCAGGGTCTTCAGCACTTCTGGATATCAGGTAACACACATATGAATTTAATATTAGGCTCCTATTATTGAATATATTGGCCTAGATGTATAATTTATTGACCCATGTATTTTTAAACACAGAGTGCAAAATGATTTCAGAGAATATTAAAAAAATGGAAATTGGATCTTTTTCTCTCAATATATTGTTGATGAAGCAAGAGTGGTTGAAGGGGAATCCCTGTGGGGAATTTGGAAGTTTCCTACCATTCCCTGTGTTTTAAGAGGAATTGCTACCTTTTGTGTCTGCGGCTCACCCCAAGCAGAGGATAGTACTCATTCCTGTGTGGCATATTTTACAGCCATCTGCTGGAGAAATGACATCACTACCATGAGAGAGAATTCAGCGCTAGCAATGGCTATGGCATTGTCAGTAACTCTGAGAACCAGCTGTTTGCTCTAAACCACAGCCAAGGCAGATGGAAATGCATTCATACACATTAAGTCACCTCAGCCTCAGTCTACAGAAAAGCAGAATTCGAATACAGTATGATCTATATTTGAAGATGCATCTTCCAGTTCTTGAAATCATTTTGGCATAATATAGTGTTAAAAGAACACACGTAGATGAGCAAACTGGGATTTCCTCCCTTCAGACATTACTATATGCACACCATTTTCTCCAGCTCAAGGATGAAAAGTTAAAATAAAGCTGTGTTTAGTAAAAATGACATCATGAACTTTTCAACTCAGAAATTACAAACCCTTTCATCTTAGCAGTTTTGCCCCCAGTTAGGCATTTGATATTCCCAAGTCAACACAGTGATGTTTTATTTGTTGAATAATCCATACTGCACTGTTTCATGAGACTTGTAGGAAATTATGACTATATTTTTCCCTTCTTAAAAAGTTGTATTGTTCATGCTGGACTAGGATCCTTTTCCAATTTGGTCACGTGTTGCCGCACAGGAGGTAAGGCTAGAAACAGTGATCTGAACGTTCTTCCCAGAGGCTCCTCTGTCTCACTCACTACTACTGCATTACCTTGAGAAGCATCTGTAGCCAAGCAGTTACAATAAGGGTACCCAATATAGTTTACAGATGTCTTGTAATAACTATCAGATGGTGACAAGTGTTTACTCCTGCCTAGACCATCAGACTGGAATAATTATGTATGATTTCATTTGGTGTGAGAGAGAATCTAAACCAGAAGGCATTTTGAAATAGCATTTGCTACAAGCAATCCACATCATGCTTAAAGTGCCTTCCCAGGATCTAAACCATATTGTCAGAATTCCCCAGTTCTCTTGGCACAGAAACCCTTCGATAAGAATTCTGTGGTTGAGAAGATGAAGTGCAGAGAGGCCAAGCGGAGAGCTCAGAGCCTCTGGAGAGCCCCAGACAGAGCTTACAACGTCTCTCCCCCTGCTGTTGTAGAAACGAAGTGCCTGAAGATGAGACTAGGGCTCCCAGCTGTTCAAGTTCATTAGCTGACGTCCCTTCATGGGAATTGAATAATACAGCAGAACTCGCGCTGGTGGTCTGCTCCTCATGGGAGGCAAGCTTCCAGAAGCGGGGAAGAAGAGCCTTTCTGACATAACACCTTTCATCCCAATCTTTTTAAGCACTTCTACAAGCATTAATTAATTAAATATCCCAGTGCCCCTGTGAGATAAGTGTTTTCTCAATTTTCTAGATGGGTAAACTTGGGTATGCAGATTATAAGTGGCTTTCCCAAATTATTCAGCAAGCCAGAAGAGGTTTGAAAACAGAACCCAGGAGATGTAATTTCAAGCCTGCTCCTGTAACACTTGACAACATTTTCCTTTATTCTTATTTTTACACAGATGCCACTACAAATTGAGTTATACAGCTTTTTTTCCTGGTCAATGCTTCCCTGCTTTGATGCCATTCCAATTTTATCAGCTGTAGCCTCCCTCTTCAATAAGCATTTTTAAATCTATTTTTGCTAATGTTTACCTTTTTTTAAAAGCAAACCTTTAAAACACCTGATCCATGCTCACTGGACAGCCTTGCTGACTGTGTCCTTTCTTAATATCTGACTCCACGCTCAGCTGCACAGAAGAGAATTCTGTGCCTGCTGTGGTTCTGGCTCTTCAGCATTGAAATTTCCCTCCTGGATGTGAATAACAGTGATTTTTCTTCATTCCTCTACATTAATTTTTAATCACAGCCTCTGCTTTACCACTGCTGATTGAATTCCCTACCACATCTAATGGCCTTTCTTGTAATATTCATTCATTTAAAATATGTATGCTGATGCCGTATCTTATTTTTCAAGGCCTGCTTATTTAAGGCCAGCAGCAAAGAAATAGCTATTATACAGACATTAAACTACAGTACATTGCCATATGTTTGATCACCAGGGCAGAGGTAAAACGCTCTTTTCTGTCAGAAAGGGGCACACTTTTACAGGGATCATGTGTAATACCTAGCAAAATTCAGTCACTGTTAAAATGAACAAAGAAAGTCCTACTTGATTCAGAGGGAAAAAATGTTGATATGTTATTTTATCATATCTAAAATATATTCTTAAAGCTTGAAACTGAAAGCCAAAAGAGTCACAGTGCTGAAGATGAATTTTACAGCAAGCATTCAATAGAGGACCTGGATTGAATATCTCCGTCACTGCAATATTCAATAACTAAAAGGTCAAAAGTAGAAACACCAAACATACTGTATGCAAGCTCCATATTTAAACAAAATAGAATAGGACTAAAGATTTTGAGAAATTTTATTTAGAGTTTTATTTAGAGTGGTAGAAAGGAAAGGGCATTCTGCTTAGCTACTCTGGAAATTCATGTGCAGGGAAGAGTCAAAATCCCAAAGCATTTTAATTTACTGTGCATCTCTCCTGATTTTAAATTAACGGGAGAGACTGTATTGATTTTCAGCAGAGGTATTTGCTCACAAGTCAGATTGCATTTTTTTTTTCTTTTGTTGAAGTAAATAGTTTCTAATTCTTATAGCTCTACATACCTCTGGGTTGGCAGCTTTGCCCGCTGTACCCAGGACAGCACTTCCACTCCAGTGATGTTACTATTTTATGTTTGATTCTGTAGGCTTGGTGTGTTGTTGTCTGGGACCTGCAAAACAAGAATATTTTAAACCTAGTTTAGGTGACAAACAGGAGTTGTAGGATACTTGTTTCAATTACATTATGTTATCTTAGATGTCAAGTATATCCTTTCACTAATTGCTTGAAACTGAAAGTGAAGCCTGACTAGTGTTTGGTGTTTCAATAGCAATCACAGTTTTAATACTGCAGCCTTCAGACCATCTGCATAGATTTAAAAGGCACCTGATGTCTATTTAGTGCTGTCAGGCTTCTTTTCTGAATATGTTATTCAGGAATCAAATAATGTTATCTTTTTATGGAAGATATTACAATTAATACCTACTAAACTGGACAGAATGAGTCAAAATACAATTGTGATATACTGTTTTCTTTGAAATCACTGAAAAAAACCCCCATTCACAATGAATTTATACCATGCCAGTTAACATTCAGTGTGCACTGGAAGCCTTCCATTCCTGTTATTTTAACCGAGATTACACAAACATTAATCCAATAAAATGTATAAATTTCCACTCGAAGTTGATGAAAGGAGGGTATGGCTACGTAATTATGATGTCTTAGTTACTACTGCTACAGTATGCAACTGCAGTGGCAGCAGCAAATTTGTTTCTGTGTTCCAACACATTCTGCATGTCCTGGCTACCCTACCATATCTCTTAGCTTTCTTAACTTCACAGAGAAGTCAGTTTAGAATGAACACACTCCACTAAGGCATATAAAAGAAACCAACTACTGAAAACCTACTTACCTCTTTTAACATGTTAAATACAAAGTTTGAGTTAAAAAATAATAGTACAGTTCTGCTATTTGCTAAACACTAACATGAAGAACACCTCAAATCTCAGCAAGTACAATGATAAAATGATTACAGTCATGCAATCTCTGTCTAAATCATTCCAGGATGGGGGGACAAATTTGAAGGCTGTCAGGAAAAAAAATTACTCCCAAATGAATTAAAAATAGCCACCCTGCTTTTTTACACTATAGTTAATCTCGTCACCCCATCACAAGGGATGCAATATTATGTATATTGAAACACTCACAGCAGCTGGCTGTTGTGTCCCCAGCTAGCTCTGCCCCTGAGAAATTACTTTTTCAGCAGCAAGAACTCAAAAAATATTCAGGTGAACTGAAATCAACAGAGTTCTCAATTATTTTGCTGTATGCATGGTCTTATTTTGTAATCAAACTATCTTATTCTGCATTAGTATAATCCATTCCTGAATGCATTTATAAGAATGAAGTAAGTGATCATGAAAGGAGTTAATCAGGAATAATGATTTCAAAAATAACTCTCCATGCAGAGAAGCCTCAGAAATTTATATAGGAGACACTTATTTACAGGAACGGTACAAGCAGCTAATTTTCCTACCAAAAAAAGAGAAATTGGAGTTATTGCAAATCTTCTAGATCAAATTAGAAAACAAAAAAATGACAATCTTTCAACCATAGGGTCCATTCCACAGTTTTGAAATACAATTGATTATATTTCAGAGTCACCAAATCCTAAGGATACTCTGTTCCCAGTTTCACCTCAAAACTTTAGGCATGTGCTACCATACCATCTATAGGACAATTCTCAGAGTAGCCAAACTGATTTGTAAGAGGTTTTTGAAATATTTCAAGGGGAAAATGTATCAGAATCTCTGTTCTGTTGGTGCTGGTTTGGATTGCCATTTTCTAGGCACATGCACTGAAACCCAATTTCACCTGCTACTGAAATATGAAGTTTGAAGAATACAATGGGGCACCTAAACCACAAAGGACAATCTGAATATATTTAGTAGAGGCATTATTTACGACTTGTATCCAGGCCAATTACTTTTTCTAGGTTCACTGCTTAACCAAAGCTGTGACAGAAATAAGCACCCAGAACAGAGATAATAACAAAAATATGCCTCTCACGGGAAGCCTTTTGCTCCAACAGAGCAGAAGCCTGGGAAACTGCATACAAAGGATTTCCTTGCCTACATGCATTTTAAAGCTTTGTACATGTGCACCTTCCCTTGCAGTACTATGGAAGAGTGGAGCCGGCTTACTTGAAAACTTTGAACTGATCAGAGGGTGCCAGAGTGAAGGCATGCCAAGTCATGAGCTTTTATACTTGCTATAGGGACAATTCATGATCTTTTATACTTGCTATAAGGACAGGCGAAGATGAGTCC